>PQVD01000919.1:4503-26403 GCA_003012265.1 Setaria equina
AAACATATTGAAAATGCATTTATCATATGTCTAAGAAAAATTTGGTTGCACACTAAGTTTTTCTCGTAATCACTAATGCATTGAATCAGTAATACGTGGATTTCTACTTGCAAAGTACTAAACAATACTAACTTGAACGTATTAATTGCGTTAGAACCAGCATCACCACCACCAAATTCAGGATACTTTAAAATAACAATAAACAAAATTGTAGCAGTATGCAAAAGAAATATATTTGAAATATGATGCAGCATACAGAATTTGGAAAAGTATAAATTCTAGGTTAAAATGAAAAAAAAAACACAGTACCACCAAAGTAAAAACAACATTGAAAAAGTCCTGAAAAAATTAAGTGATAAATCGTAATTGTTTAATAAGGCTTGCGATGAGGTAATCTGGTCGAATCGAGAAAATCATCACCCGATGATGCATCAGAATCGAAATCTTTCAAAGGAAGGCGCTCGAAACCATCCCTCCATCGCCTTACTGATTTTGTTTCATGAATAACGCATAATCGGTGTAGACCAATCTGGAAGACATTTCAAGGCTTTACAATTCTAATCTGTATGAAACGGCTTCTGGTTTCAACACTTGGAATCCATCATTATTTCATAACTTTGTGGAACACTATGGATAATAAAATAACACACTTACAAAGACAAATGACAACATGCAGAGTGCAATGAACAAAACAAGAAGGTTTCCTTTTCTGAATAATGAAGAAAATGTGATGGGAGACTCCTTCAACAACACATCACGTACCGTTTGCTTAGATAATAGAACCTGAAAGTATTTAGATTTGAAAACTTCAAAAAAATTCTAAATTAAGGGAAGTTTTCTTATGAGAAATGGCTATTCGAGATTTTGTATGAGTGAATATGCTTAAGAAAATGCAAAAATTGCGATGTACTTCAGCGGAAAAGGTATACGGCTGATAATTGTCTTTGTATACATCAATGGTGTAAATTCCTGGCGATAACCACATATAGTAATAACCATCAAGTTTTGTATAAAAGACGAGACCACCAACTGATAACTTTACCGGTGCCTTTATTGGACTACCGTAGATTCCTTTTATAGTACCCGATAAGCCTTGCACCTTCTAGAAAAAATTAGAAAATGTTGAAATACTCTTGTTGAAAATGAAATGGTCATCAATAATGTGACAAAAAAGCATAAAAAATGAATGTAATAAAAATCTTCAAAAACAACGATGAATCTGGGTGGAAAGAAACATTAACAGTTCCTGGAACAATGTATCCATCGGAGAAATCTCTCTATCATTAGTTCATCGTTGAGTATTTTTTCCTTCTGGTGTACTACTTCTGCAAAAGGAAACTTCATTTTTTTTTTAACTTTATAGAAGATGAAACCTTAGAAAGAGTCGAAATCAGTGAAGCCTTATTTTCTTCATAAAAATCTCCTGTTCCATATTCCTCATAACAACAAGCAATTTGTATAAGTAGAATATCTGGTGCTCCCCGCCATTTTTCCATGCCCCAATGTAGCTCACTTATGGTTGATGCTGGCGACAAATCTCCTCTGAAAATAAACTTCCGGAAAATAGTTACAAGAGCTATTTTCAAATGAGACCAAGGAAAACTATTAAAAGTCGAGAAAAACTGTTGGGAAATGAATATATTTGTACCTTTATTTAAATGCCTTAAACTTCTAGTTTTAAATTCAGGCCCTAATTCCTGCGTTTGATTTTAAAATTTGACTCCAGAATTAATACATTTTAGTGAACTACGAAACTGTGACAGCAGTATAGGAGGTGAAACAAACAAGAACTCTTTCAATATCAAACAAAAAAAAGAGGAAAAAGGAGGATCACTTGTACTTTGCAAAACAAAACGTTATTGAATATGCACCTAAGTTTGGGAACAGACTAATATAACATTTACCTGCCACATATTTCCTTTCCATTTGGTTCCATTAATGAATGGTGTGAAACATAATTAAATGCTAAATCTTTCGCTCTTCCCAGTTTGGAAGCATCAGTGTAGCGCACCTTCATACCACCAGTTGCGAACAGCATAACGTAATCAATAAAAGGATAAATATCCAAAACTTGTTCAATGAATGGTCTAAATTGTACCATCGACAAATAATCATGGCAATACGTCTGCGTGAATGGTATACTGGGAATTAAAATTAAAGTTGATGTATTCAATAGTTCACGAACAAGATGATTTCCTGTTGATTTTGAACAAAGATCGGCCACAAGTTCATAGATCACAGAGGACGTTTTCTAAAAAAAGGAAAAATACATGAAAATTTCTTTTCGTAAAAAGTTATTCCTTAATTACTTCAGATAATATAAGAAAATATTGTGCAAAGTAATGAATCCTGTAAAATAAAATTTCGTAGCTGGATGTGAAAAAATAATTTCCTCTTCGAATCCTGAGATCACCTAAAATTTTTGAAAGTCACACTATGCTTTCCTCAGTTAATGTTCTAAGATTAATGAACCTGTTCAACAGCCATTACAAGTATATACGGTACACGGCCATCACCAAATACCATAACTTCCATCAGACCAATATTAATCATTGAAATACAATTCATCTCTTTTATATGCTGCAGGGTAACACTAGTTGACCTTAATGTCTCTGTCACTGCCAAACTGGTAGACGACACCAGTGGATATTTAGTTTCAACTTCTTTCACACCATTATAAACACTTAATATAACCTAAAATTTTATTTTAATTTTCCAAGATTAAAGAAAGTTAAAAAATCCAAAATTTGAGAACTTCATCAATAATTTGAAGTTTTGGAACCATCCATACTTGTAAAACAGCGGCAACAGTAGCAAATGTTAACTCTGGCTGACTGAGGTCGCAACCTAACGAGACACCTAGTTGAAATGTTTTCATCATGTTCAATCCATCGATCACTGATGATACTTTCCTGTCCAGCATATGATTAGCACAGTTAATTGTTTTATTCCCTAATGCACTGAAAAATACAAATAATTTAAGGAGAGCCATTTATGGAAAGAAATATTGATCTCAATATTTCTTTGGGTGAAACATCGACTCTCGAATCACCCAAAAAAATGTTGAAAAGTGAAGTAGGTATAAAGAAAACAGTTCAGGTCAATAATAGACAGATAACTCAAATAATTAACCACTTCAGTGACAGTAAAATTGAACAAAAACAAAACCGAGAAGTATGCAAATAATCACTTACACCATTAAACTGTCATCAAATTTCCTTTGGTCGAATTGACTGGGAGTATTAATTCCAGCGCTAAATAATGTTGATTTTGGTAGTCCTTGTGCAAATAATAACAACACATCGAACTCGTGGTCCTGAAACTGAAATAATAAGTCACAGATCTTCAAAATCCCCAGGATCGGTGAAATCTCAACTGTTTGGAAAGGTGCACAATAGAGTGGTGAATGGGAGTAGCATATTTATACTTAGAATGTTATAAAATAAAAAATAATAATAGAATCAAAGTTATCTCCAAGACTGCTGAATATATAATTAAAATCCAGTTAACTCTATTAATGGAGATAATTTAGAAGTCATTGTTACTTGTGACCAAAACCCAAACTTCAATATCTGCTCATCTAAACAGAAAATACCTTTAGATAAACGGTTTGTTCTGCTGACAAAGAAGGTAGAAGCAAATGCAAAGTAGAATACTGAAGGATCCGAACAAACAAATCTTCCGGTAAGCATGTAGCATTTGATAGTTCCTCTACTATCGACTTTCCCAGGGAATCCACACCAAGCACCGCAATACGTAGAGACCCCTCTCCTCTCACATGAACACCACCAAATGCTTCAATGCAGTAAATTAAACGATTTCTTCATTATGCAGCTAACTTTTGAGTACTAGCTTTAAATTCCAATAGCAAGTTACTTAGCTTTATGCTAAAACGAAAACCAGAAACTATTTTAAGGAAAGCAAATTAACCATCTTCTATGCAGATTTTCTTCTCCAGTGTGACATTGATATATTTTGCAGATCCCCCATCAACAGTTATATTAAAACTTTGTGCCAAGTACTTCTGATGACTAACCACTACCTTAAAGAATAATAAATAATGCATTTGAAATGAAATGAATAAAACCTATGTATTACAATTTTCAAAAGACGGAACAAGGAATACCGTGTATGTACCGGGCAGTAGAATTCGCCAGAATTCACCTGCACCCGTTGTTGTTACATTCTTCCCCTGACTAACCGATATTATAGCATTTTTGACTGGATATCCCCATTGATCAAAAACAAATCCTTTTATGCCTGAACACGGAATAACTTCATAAAGATTAATAAAATAGCAAATCTTAAAAACAGCCATTCTTCCATAAGTTACTCGCCAGTTTATCTGCTGTATTTTACCGATTTTAGGAAACAACAATAAACAAACAAGCACAGAGAAATAGCGCATATCCTAAAACAAAAAAAAAAAAACAAAATAAAACACACCTCGATGGGCATTCTCCATGAATGAAAGAAGTGAATACTTGTGCTCATTCCATAGTCTTGGTAACATATTTTTCCCAGGAAATTTGTAACAACCCATTTCGACTGTAATTTCTAAGCAATTTGTGTGTATATATTGCCAATCTTGCATCCCACCAGCTAAATGGTACCACAATGCACCATTTGTAATACCATGCATAAAGAAATCACCATCAGCATTCAAGCCACACCTTCAACAGCAAGATTTCCAAGTCCAAACCTTTATCAATTTAATCTGTACAAATTTTTCCCAGAGATAAACGTGATTAAAATTGCTGATCAAAATGCTGGGTCAGCATCTGGCTCAAAATAAAGCATTCAAGGTCCATAATTAAAGTAAAAAGAAAACTGACCCACCTTCGTCCTGTTTTCCACATACTGGTGTGTGATCGAGCATAAGAATATGCCAAAGCTACGAATAGACGATCATCAACGGTCGGTGAATAAACTCCGTCCTTTCCTGTCGTTGAATCATCATACGGATAATTAGCTACTAAGGAACCTGAAAAGCCAGTGCTGTTTTTCATAAACCTCTTACTAATGAAAAAAAAAAAGTAATTAACAACTATTATATCGCGTGGCGAAAAAAATATCTAGAGGTGCTAAAGTTTCACTGCATGCTTTAAATAAGCTATGGCATCAACTTTCAAAATTTCGGCTCATTTTTCCGTAAACTAAACACAAAATAGAGCATTGATACCATTGCTAAAAACGGGAACCGCCAAATTAACTGTACAAAGCAAATTTAGGCTAAGTTTTTAATGGAAAAATTCGTACTAAAAACCAAAACAAACATCTATTTCATTAAACATTTTTACAGCTTACCAAAAGAAAAAAACCAGTTCCTACTCAAAATCCACCAAAATATTCAGGAAATATTTAAACAATGAATAAGGAGTCGAGAATTTTCGAAAGAGCCAATTAGTACAATTAGTATAACACTGCAGTTAAACATAAACCTCCATGAAAATTAGCAGAAAGGACAAAGGGATATTCTCGAAACCATTTAATAACTGCCGTTGTTTCTTTTTCAAGAAACATTCCTCCAGAAATTTCTCGATGAGTAGAAAAACGTGCTGGAAAATTCCTATTCAGGTCGATACCATGATCATTTGAACGACCCTGAAAAACTGTTAAATACATATAAATTTAAGATTAGCAGAAAAATTGTGAAAATCTCTCTATCTAATTCTTTTTCGATATAACATTATTGACTTTATTTTGCTTCTGCAATTTTTACCATATTAATATGAAAGATACAAATAGTTCAATGCACTAAATAAAGTGAAGCACTGAAAATTTGAAAATTTAGGACCACAAGTAGAGTTTTGATCAATCAGAAATGAGTCATAATTTAAGCTTACAGCAAATCCAGAACGATCGCCTTCATTTCCCAATTCATAACCATCGGGATTCATTGAAGGCATTATATGAATTCGAGTATTGTCTATCAAACTAGTCAAATATCTGTTCTTTCCATAATTATCACACAATAATGCGATAAGATAAAGCATTGCTTCGCGGCCTACAACCTTAAATATTACGTGAAAATAACAATCCCCTACTGTTTCTTTGTGCATGAAAACAGTTCAAAGAAATTTTGTGAAACAATATGACTTTACTAAATTATGGAGGAAAATAACAGTTGGTAGTACTACTTCATATTTGTGATTTTGGACTGCTTTAAAACATACGCTTTAGGTTACCGGAATGGAAATGAAAAATCATGTTCATTAAAAAAAAAAATTGATCTAGATAACGTATTTGTGTTAGAAGTAACCGTATTTGAGATTTTTAAGTGAGAGTGAAGTAATAAAAAAGGATGAAAAAAACTAAACAACTACCTACATACTTATTTTAAGATTAGACAGAACCATAATTTGCTCCCACTTATATTATGTAATGACCTGATAAACCAGCATAACCAAGTTTTCTGAACTGTTGATTTCATAAAACTTATGACGAAAACTTCAAGTTGATAAACAGGAATACCTCATTTCCATGCATATTCGCAACGTATTTGATTTCTGGAACACCTAGCCTATGAATACGAGGGCTTCTTGAAATGGCCAATACCCATAATGTTTTGTTTCTGACACTCTCACCGATGGAATATAACCATGTTATATTTGGATATTTTGCTGCATATTCCTTTAGCCAAGCCGTCATTGAATGATAGTTATGATTGGAAATTCTACAAACAGTAACAAAAAATAGGTAAGTTCTTATTCTCCATAAAAATTTTCTTTTTAACTCCCAACTGAACTGTTTAATTTCAACATCTACGAACTATTGGGTGACAACTTTTCTAGCTGTAAAATAATTTGGAAACAACCTTTCTGGAGCAACATCCTTGAGGTTGCCCACACGATTCTGCATATATTCACGCGAATGAAAAATTGAAACATCTTCAGATTTATTACCGAAATAGATCCATAGTACATCGTGATGGGAAAGACCTAATTCAGCTGGACGAGTAATAATTTCGGCATCCCAATCTATGGCCGAATTAGGCCATGCAGTACATATAACCCACGACAGGACCCAAAATGCCATTAAGAAAGTAAACTAAATTTTAATAAGACCGACTCAAGCACGATTTCCAGTGAAATAAAGATCTTCGTAGTACTCGAAATTCCTATAAAAAAAAAAAAAAAGAAAGAAAAAAAAACAAAAATCCGATAAAATATTTGAAAAAATATCGCATGTGCTAGAACTTGCCAAATATCAATAAAAGCTGAAATTTCTAGTGACACTTCAGTTAAATGCAAGATATCAGTAAATGCACTAAGAAACAGGCATTCCTTGGAAGCAGTTACCTCTGTTCGGGAAACTGTACAAGAATACTTGGATGAAAGACACATCGATATAATCTTAAATGCTATTAACTAAAGCACTGTTTCATGCTTTACATACATATATAATATAATAAACGAGATAAACAGATGTAAAACTTCCAGCACCAAATACTTCTCCATGCTCTGATTTCAAAGACATAAAGCAGTCATGGACATAAGAAAACATCGAATCTATTTGTACATATCTCTCCAATATCTTCTTTATCTTATTCATCCACTTAAACGCAGTAAGGCTCAAACTTACCTTTTCGATTATCATAAAGAGTAAGAACAAATTTAATCTTCGTTTCGATTTCGAGCTAAAGCTCAAAGGAACTAGACATCTAAATTGCTTAAAAATTTGAAGTATTCAAATGTCACTTCTAAATCCTTCCTAAAACCGCGAAAGCAAACATCCCCAGCAAACTTCTCTCTGTCAAAATCACATAACTTCAAGTTCTAAACTCAACTCTTACCGAAATGCTTTGCAACAGATTTTTCTTGTAGTTGTTTTCATTGTGAGAAATCTTGATACTTCTTGAATCTCTTCCAGAATTCTCAAAAAAATGATTCCGCCACAACGCACGAAGATTAAAGGAACATAGAAGAAAATGAACATTTTTATTCCATAATCAAACAACTACATGCAAAATCAAATTCAAAATTTATCCATAGCTAAGCCACTATGAAATAATATAAAGAAGCACTGCTGCAATAGATTTCAATGGTGACTCACAAAGCAGTAAAACTATATCAAATTTGCATATCATCTAACCCTTCTTCAAGAGAAGTTCATACAACAAAAAACCACTTTAAAAGACTTGAAACTTCATAAATTCAACTGCAGTGGGCAGAAAAATGTTTACACAATAGGCATCATTTTAATAGACCCAAGATGATTTGCAGCCGCTTTTTTTCGTTCCTCCTTGAATGCTAGCTTATTACATTTCTTCTCAGCTCTTCGCTCGGCTCGAATCATTTTGACAGCCGCTTTCCTCATTTTTCGTTCCTCGGCTGTTTCGCCACGTGTTCTTAACGTAGCTAAGGATACTTTCGAAATCGCTGAGTGAACTGTCGATCGAACTAATGATGGGTCCATTTTCTATATAACGTTTGAAGTTTAAATTTACTTTAACTGATAGACTTCCACTCAGCTCAGCAACCATTACCTCCATTTTGATCACAGTACTAACCGTATTAAGTTGATGCGAGAAAACATATATGAATAAATAAACAATGTAAATTACCAGCGCTGATTTCAATTATTTTCATGTTTTCTAACAAATATCGAAGTTACGAGTTCCAGAAACTGGTCAGCCACTTCACTGCCAGATAAAAAGGTGTTATTTAAATTTTACAGGAGAAACACGGAAATAAGGGAAAATAAAAAAATCTGCGGAACAAGTTAAGAAAGCAAAGCATAAACGACTCTAAATTTTAAGACAAAACAATACCAAAATCAAACTAACTTCAATTTCCCTTAGAATCGGCTTCAATTTTCGTTTACGTGAAACATCAACAATAAGTCCCGGACGATTGTAAATATTGGAGTAAGTGGAGACGACTGTTTCACAATCCCACTTAGCTTTCTTTCTGTTAGGACAAACTATTGTGATCTGTTCCAACTCTTCAGTAGTTTCCAATGCTTCATCATTTACATCTTGATAACGCTGAGCCAATGCATTCTTCTCCTTAAATAACAAATAAACGAAGTAAAATTATACAATGTTACCACTTTACAGCTCCCATCTCATTTTCTACGACGATTATAATAATCATTCAAACCATAATCATATATAAAACAATGATGAAAGAAGCATAACTAACTATTAACATATACTATATTAAAAAGAGAAACAATGATTTAGAAGGAAAAAACTAACCAAGACAAGTTCCACTTTTTTCTTGAAATCTTTCGCAAGCGCCTTCAGCCGACTGGAGTTCGGATCCAAAAGAAATTTCTCTTTCTCCTAAAACTTCCTACTTAGAGAGAATCATGAAATGTTGATAAACCAAATGTGAAGCTTCAGTAGATTTCAAAAATATTACCTCATCAGTTTCTTCATCATCCGTTCCAAAATATTCTTCACATAATTTATTAAACTGTTCATCAATCGGTCGCAGCTCTTCCTCATTTGCGGAGGGAATGAAAACATTATCCTCTAATATCTGGTCATCGTCATAGTTCGAATCTTGAAACAAAAGTTTGCCCAAAGAATATTTTGAAATGTTATACAGAACAAGTAAATTCCAATAACAAAGAATCTAATATCTAAAAAAGAGCCAGAAATTGATATTAAAAAAAAAAAAAAAAAAAAAAAAAATAGGTAGATAGGATAATTTATTATTTTTTCAAACTTATTATTAAGTCTGCACCGAGTTCCGACTCCTCACTGCAATCGCCACCACTGTCACTGATACCATCGCGAAATTCGTTTTTCTCTGACAAAAATGGCACGGGTGGTCGCAACGAAGGCAATTCGCCACCATTAGCTTGTAAGACAAAATCATCGTCTAAATCGTTAGTTAGGTTTTCAAAATCAATATCATCACTCATGACGTCTGCAATTACATCAGGGTCGATATGCATTTCATCTGAAAAAAAAAATTTTTTTTTCTTCATTGATAACATCTGCAAACATGTAGACCAACGTACATCACAAAAATGATTGCAGTTTCACAATAAAATAAAACGCCATTATGCACTCACCCTTGCACATGCTGAATTTTTTTTGAATCAATTATGTAGTCATTTTATATTTTGTGACTATAATACAGTAAAGCAATTAGGTAGGAAAGTAATAATTTTCATCATCAATATAAAAACAGCAACGCTGGATACGCCTGTCTAGACATTCTGACCCACTTGCTTCATGCATATCCTGTTTCTTGGTAATGATTAAAGATAAAATGTACAGATTGTAAAAAATAAAAACAGATGGAATTAAAATAAAATACATCATTATTTCGCGCAAGAAATACCTGGTAGCGTCCCCAGTTTCAAAAATTCAACACTGATTTCGTATCCGTTTGATTCAAACACGCTTGTTAAAAGATTCGTTTTTCCCGGAGAAGCTTTAATAGACGACCGCTCCATCTCATTTTTAGTTACCTAAAAGCCAAATACAACAAAGTTTTTACTGGTTCTTTCTGACGTTCGCAATGATGATAAATGAAGCAAGAGAATTGCAGTATAGACATCAAATTAACTCGAAGTTTACCTCATCCACTTTCTTCAAATGCTGCAAATAATCATAATCATCATCGAAATATATGCCACATCTGTGATGTTCTTCTACATCCTGCAACCGACCAGCACTCTGATAAATTCCCATTATAAGATGATCTGCTTTTAGCGTACAGCAACATTAAAGCAAGTATGTATTCTTGAATATATTCAAAAATACAAAGTGTGAAGAGTATAAATCAAAACCGTGAGACAAAATCAGAAAAAGTACTCACTTTATATCAGCGTCTTAATTGGAAAACGTAAGTATACCTTTTTCCCAATCGTTTGCTGCAACTGTTCATCATCATATTCATCAACATTTTGACTCCGAGGAACTAAACGGTATGTTTTCGAATGTTTTTTATCAATCCACTTTTTGTGCTTTGGCTAAAAATCAAACTCAAATGAGCACCGGTCGAAAGCATACAACAAATGCCCCTATCTTGGATCAGAACAAATTTGAACAATCAGAACAATTTTTCTTTTATAAAAAAGTAATACTTTAATTAATATTCAAGATTCTCTTCTCTGATAACTTCTAAGCCCAATAACTTTAATTTTCAGTACAAAAGCGTCCCTTATTTCTCTTTTAAATATATTACAGGAAATCTAGTTATTAATGATGCTCACTACTTATACAAATTACTTTGAACGAAATAAATTTAATACAATTTGCTTTATTTAACCAAATACCTACAGAGTAATTGTAGTAAGGTCAAATTACACCCTCAGCTTCTGAATATGTTAAAAATATTACCATTTTCACTGTACGATGGTTTCTTGACTACTTATGAGCATCCTGAAATAGACAGTTTACGCAGAGAGAGATGCAATTAGGGTTCTTTATACTGACACCAGCACAAAAAATTTGGTAGGCAGTTCTACACACGAAGTCAATGTTATAAGTTTTTCAACACAAGTTCAAGAACTACAAAAATCGTTTAAAAGTATACAACTGGTTGTGAAGGCTAATGCCTCACATAGGTTTCACACAAGTTAATAACAGAATGAGAAGCCTATCAAATGCTGTCTAAGGACAAAAAAGTGGAACTACGAGGAGACAAACCGATCTCGTAAAAGCATCTATAAGGCAACGCAACTAAAATACCACTGTTCTGGTCGGAATCTGTTGGTAAACCATGCGGCTCGATACTACGTGTCTCACATCGCATGGGACGTTGATCCGGCGGTTCCTATAAGACATTGAGTACATTTACTGTTTGTTTAAATAAATTCTTTTAAAGTGCTCTCAGAGATTCCGTTTTAGAAACTTTCGTCCAGAAAGTTTAAATTTTTTAAAATTTGCTAAGCATTCTTTTACATCATAGTATCTGATAAAGAAAAGAGGCAGGGAAGGTAGTTGTGGTATGTGAGCTACTGGCTGAATCGATCCTTTGTTAAGCCAGCAGTAAACAAGAAACACCGATTTCCTCTCGAAAAACATCGCTTTTATTTATTGGGAATCACCAGATGGATATCGTATATGATTTCGTCGAAGGTTTGCTTTTCTCTTACAATACTCATTGAATTCTCTTCAGTTTTTTTTTCTTTTGCATCATTTAACTACACTTCGTTTAGCTGAGGTAGTCATTTTTGTTCAGCATTAGCTCATCCATCCTCACCATATATCTTCAACTTCTACTGACGTAAAACTCGTTTTCTCCAGGTATTCATGTTTTCATACCATTGATTGCTATACTTTTTATTATTACAACATTATATCTCGGGAGAAATGGTGAAAAAAAGTTAAAACCTGGAGAAACAGCTACAGGTTTGTTTTGTTATGTTAACTTTTGATGTTACATGTCAGATAAGTCTTGTTAGGTATTTGGTAAAATTTTGTCCCACTATATTTTTATCAGTCTCATGGTAGTTCTAATTTGTTCTGCCCTTAATAATTCATTTCCAGAACCTCCTGACTGTCCGGACAAATCAAAGAATGACTAGTCGATGAAGCTCAAGGTATATGAGAAAACGGCTGAAAGGAAAGGGCCAGAAACTATTCGTAGCGTAAATTTTGGAGTGAGAGGAATGTGTACTGTCGAGAATTCTCTGTAACTCGGAAATTTTATTTCTCTTAAATTGAATAGCATCCGCTTGGATATTTGCATTCCAGCGACTAATAGTATGTCCCAAAAAAAGTGGACATTGGATGTTTTTTTGAAATGTTTGGGTTGAATTAAGCGTGAAATTCTTCGAAACTTCCAACAGCTACCATTCTGGGATGTATTTTTCTGAAATTTTCCGTGCGTTCAGTATAATTCTGGAATTTTAGCAAGTGAAACGAATTGTGTCCCATGCATGATTCCCAAATAGGAACCACTGCTATCTAGATTCGTAGAATTAAACGTTGACAGAATTTTCTTATCCATGATGATGATGTCTGTCTTTATAAAATTTTACATTACTACTAATGTTAGCTTTACAAGCTTACAGAAGCTTTGAATTATCACTGTTTACTCAGCCACAGCATTGCGGATAAACACGATACCATTGGATTCAAGGTATAAAGCTGGACAGAGTAAAAATTTGTAATACAAATAAAAAATGGATTAATAGCGTTAGGAAATATGTTAGGAAGTCATTTAGTAAATTCAAATATTGTTTTTCTTCGTCTATCCTTGAAATGGCTTCCTTTTTAATTTAATTCAGTTTTATCTCAATTGAATGTTAGGAAAAACAAAAAAGCTAATTTACATTAAAAAAGATCTTCGTCACTCTCTGTCACCACTGGATTTGATATTTCATTACATCCTGAGAGAATATGAAGAAACTTAGGCAAATAGGCAACAAATACAACATTCCGTAGAAAAAGAATGTAGTAATGAAATGAAAACTTTTCATTTATTGAAGTAGATGCAACAGAGATAAATTTTGACTACTTCTCCATAAATTAGCTTTTTATGAAAGTTGAAGGCTTAAAATGTCTTGTAATGCCCTAACATACTTTTTTAAGGAGTAAAGCTCATTTATGTTCTCGACTAGTTAGGAAGATGTTGCATTGTGTGATATATACATGCAAGAACTAATCCAAAAAAAAAGTCAAGCAAATGAGACTTCAAACGGTTGGACACACATATCCTAAAAGTCCGTAGATTGACGTAGTGTGTATTAGTATCGAGAAGTAAAAAAGTCGAGATTTAAGGCAGTATTCAAAATGTGAAGTTCCGAACTCTACGGACTATGAACGATGGTTCATCCCTATTGTTTCCTTTACAAACCACGCAAATTCACCGTCTTCTGTATTTGCATGTTTAATAAAAAATTCATGATTACTCAATGTTTTCAGATTGGCTCTTTCAATGGGATTCTTTTTCACACATTTTCCAACGAAATCGATGAAAATATCACTGAATATATTCTTTGGTAACAATGGTGGTGCCTAGAAAAAGTTTTTGTAGTAAATACTCTTTAACTACTCTACTTCTGACCTGTGAAATTTCGAGAAGATACAAAATTTTTTTTTTTTTTTTGAAAATTAGCTACTGCAGCTAAACCAAGAAAAATTTTTTTCTTTTAGTAATCCTGCCTGCTTTTCAAAGAATTATTGAATATTATCCAGAGCAGCATCATATCTCTCAAATGAGAGCAGTGGAAGAAAGTCAATCACTGTTATCAAGTAACAAGCAGCTGTGCTTACAAATATGTTGTTATCTACTACAGAAATTGCGATTACCTCATTGACAATATAGTCTAGAAGTTCAAAAATTGCCATTGTCCTTGGTGTAGACAGGGTAGCGGACGTTGGTGGCACTGTACCATCTGGAAATTCTATTTCTTCCTCTGGGACGGCAAAGATTTCAGCATATTCCCGTGCTGTCGGTGCTGGTACCGGATATCGTCCAATTGACAGTTCTACAAGCGATAAACCAAAGCTCCAAACATCCGACTGTACACTGTAGTGGCTTCCTGTCAACCGTTCTGGCTGGAAATGAAGTCTAACGTTAAAAACCATAATTTAAATCGCTGTTGTAGAAATTAAATCGAATGCTTGGTATTACAATGCCATAAAATGAAAATGGTAGCAAAAAGTCAAATGGAAATGACGCACCGCCATGTAAGACCGCGTACCGACGAAGCTGTTAGCCATGCTATCGATTAACATACCCGAAACCCCAAAATCACACAATTTTATTTCGCCATGACTATTCACCAATATATTTGAAGGTTTAACATCTGAAACAAAAATATTAAATCCGCTAAAAAAAATCTCCGTTTCTGTCCTTATCTCCATACTGTATACACTGCAGATCCATAACTTGATGAATATAAGAAACGCAGCGAAACCTCGATGTAGTATTTTATGTTCATCCTTCAAATAAGAGAGTCCGCGGATAACTGCAACAGCAATCCGACCAACACGCGATTCTTTCAGTTTACCAACCTGAGAACAGATGTATGGATTTAAGGAAATATAAATCAGAACAAAGCAAAAACGAAGACATTTAGAAATTCGACCATGTGGGAATTTCCCTCATTTTTATTTTCCATTCAACATTAAGTAATTAAATTTTGGAAAATTCTGAAAATAAAAGATTCGTGAATAATAAAAACAAGAAACTTTTTTCAATACGACGTCTAATGACAACCCGTCCATGTACTCCATACATATAGATATGTCGTTGTTATCAGTAAAAGCACCGTAAAAACCAACAATATATGGACTATTACACTTATTCAGCACATCCAATTCCTGAAATATCTCGTGCTGAAAGGAACGTGTAAATATATCATCCGAATAAACTTGGTAATTTTTTGCTATGATGCACTTTACCATAATTGCTTGTTTGTCTATCTAATAGATGGGAAAAAGACTGTCAACTGAAACAGCATTGACATCTCCTTATGATATTTACACATCTTAGAACTAATAATTTTATACCTTCAGAATTTGCGACCTCACAGATGGCTTCACTTCCAGGTGAACTAATTTTCTGGCCATAATTATTTTACTCGGCTTGTGTATCACTTTACTTACAACACCACCATTCCCATGTCCCAATTCACACATCTTTTCTAACATATCTTCATTTAATTCATTCAATGGTACCTGCAACAAATTAGCTAAAAATTCATTTCTACAAGAAAAAACGACAAAATTAACCAATTAATTGACTAACAAGTTTCTTCTCCTTGATCCACTCTTGCATACGCAACTTCTGTGGCTCGGTGAGTGTCATTTGTTTAATTTGGTCTTCCAGTGAGAAGGTGTACGTGTCTTTCGTCACATCTCTCCTCAAATCACCCTTCTCTTTGACCGTCGCCGGCAAACTCAAATTCAGTGGATTCTTTCGCCTGGCACCAACACTGGACATTTGCTGCCACTCTCTTGCTACCACGAAGATTTCTGGAAAAAATCATTTTATCACTGATAAGCTCTACAGGTTCGTCTCCTGATTTCCTCCCGATTCCTTTCGCGGAAGTGAGTGGCAATTAAATCATTGAGTATGACATCGGTGAGTCAACAAGGCCTTGCAGATGACAGTCACTTCGACGAAGTGTCAACATAAAAGTATTTATTTTGAACTCTCTGCTCCCTCTCACTTACTGCTAAGACAAGTGAAGTATATCACCATTTCCTCAATCCCTAACGCCATACTGTTTCTCATTTTTTCATCTATCTCAACCTCTCCCGGATTCTTGTCTGCGCAAAGGTAGCATTTTCCACACTGTCTCTACGACTCAGTACACTCTTAAATAGTGTCACTTTTTATTTCTCTCTCCTTTCAATGCTATTTCTCATTTGACTGTTTCCAATAATAGCACCTTAACATCAACGTGATTAACTGTGCATGAAGTATTGGAAACAGGGAATTGGGACGTACATACTTAGCTGGACCCCTCGCTAGACGCTATTGAACACATTGACGCAGCACCGTGAGCTTAGATAGAAAGTTGCAGGCGCAGCTTTACATTCTGTTGCATTCCCGAAGTGGACGGAACGGCTTTGGTGGAAAAATAAGTAAGAATGTTGACCATTTAGTTGGATGGGAAAGCCCTTTTCCTTATTAATATGTTTGTTGTATTGTTCCAGCATACACTGCATTTCTACTCAACTCAAATAAGGCCTCATTTCTTCAACATGCCTACACAGGCCTGCTAAAAATACAATGTGGTGCAGCTATCAGATTATTATTTTCTTCACTTTATCCGCTATTAAATTCTCAGAGAGAAATTTGCAGAAATATACTTTCATGGTTTATAGTGAGCATAAAATAACCTGTCTTATACAATCTTACAAATCAGGAACAGTAAAAAGTACTTTTGGCAGTAAAAGTTACGCTGTCTGATATGGCCGTAGAGACAGTTTCGTTTCGAGATGCAGTCGGAAATGTTGATGTAAGTTTTTAAATCATACTTTATGATTTGTCGTATCATTTTATTTATACCCTTTTCTGCTGCTGTCATATTCCATTGTCACAGTCCTTAGTAAGCTTCTTTATGATTATGTTACGAAGATATTATCCTATGATGAATAACAACAGTTATAAGAATATTAACTAGAGCTCCAGTCATGATACTCTAATGTGAAAATTTTGAATTCAAGTTATATTTTAAAGTGGAGTGATAAAACAATCCTTGTTGTAGACCGTTTGTTTCTCCTGAATGCTACTTTTGTTGTAGTAAAAAAAAGATAAGAAAAGCATTGTTTAAAAACATTTGTGAAGAGAAGAACGTTTCTAGCTCTTGGATGATTTGGTACTTCTGGACAACCAGCCATGTATCGAGGCACAACCAATACCGTTAGAATATCGCGTATCCTTTAACACGAACTTTGAAGATCGGAATGCTTACGTAACAGGTGTTTCAAAATACATTGAAGAAGCTACACGGCATGCAGAATTCGTTAGTTTACCCTTCTTTTCTTTATATTATTTTTTATCTTATGCCTTAAGTACTGTTACAGATTTGTTGTAAATATCAAAACTGGATTTCGTTCAATAAGACCGTTATTTTCAGTAGTAATTCATTTAGAGTGATATGTTGTCAGAAGGTTTCGAACATGCTGCTCATTTGTATACTTGGAGGTGCTGTTCACGAGCTGTTCCTATGGTGAACCTTTCATCATCAATTTTTCCAAATTTATTGGGTTCTTGTTCTGTTATATTTGTAATGTCATTCAACTAGTAGCAAATTCTGATGGCAAGGTTCAGGATTTCAGAAACTAGATTAGTTTTTTTTTTTATTTGCAATGGGATTCTGATCAGAAAAGCATCGAACAGAGATCTGAGATCTCATTTAAAGATTACTTTTTAATTTGTTTCCACTACTTGTTCAAGTATTAACATCAGACTGGAGCAAACTATTTAGCCTTGAGTTTTGCAGGCAAAGTCCAACGATCAACCAAATCGAGTCGAAATAAATGAAAAAGTTGTTGAAGTACTAAATCCTGAGGTGGAAAAATTGCACCGTTTCATGCACTTCGCGGTAATCCATAAAATTATCTCGTAACAAATATTTTATAATCTACTGTATAAAAATTATTTTGTTGCAGAACAAAGCAATTTCACGTTTTTGTGATGAGATGAAGCGTTTATGCCATCCGGAGAAGCGAAAGGATTTTGTATCCGAAGCATACTTGTTAACTCTTGGGAAGACACTGAACATGTTTGCAGTGCTTGACGAGTTAAAAAATATGAAAGCTTCAATTAAAAACGACTTTTCTACATTCAGAAGGTTGCTTTTACTGCAAATATTGACGATCTCTTAAAATTATTATCAAGGTTCTAAAATGATAATGAGTTTCGATACAGATTTGTAATGTCTGTTAAAAAAATGTCTACGGGAAATGGTTTTTCAGATCAGCTCAGTTCCTACAAGTTATGTCAGACACGAAAACATTACATGAAATGCAAAATTTGAGCATGTTCTTGGCAACGCAAAATAAAATCAAGGACACTTTGAAAAGTGAATTGCAATCGGTTTGTTCTAAGTAGTGGCTTCTGCAATTTCGTTGAAGATTCTTATTTGTTTAGATAATATTTTGCTATTAAATGTTAGTATTGTTAAAAACTGATGTTTAGATTGAGAGTTATGAAGAAATCCTGGCCGATGTTGTCAACATCTGCGTAATACTTTTTGAGAATCACATGTACATAACTCCTGCTGAGCGACATATGTTTGTTAAAGTTTGGATTTTTTCTCAGTCTAAATCTTATTTAATTTTTTTGGAAAAGTCACATTTAAGGATTTTCATTCGTGGAGTAGAATCTTGACTTGTTTTGTCAGTTTTTTTCCGGGAGAGAGGGAGAGGAAAAAAATTTTTTTTCTCTTTGATTTCAGGTGATAGCTTTCGCTTTATTTTTAATGGATGGTGACAATGCAAATGTTTCGAAATTGGATCAACGAAAACGAATAAGCATTTCTAAACTTGACAAAATTTTCCAGGTTTATTTCATTTTTTTATAGTGTTTAGAATGTAATATGGAAACGAACATTGCCTAGAGCTTTTAATTTTGCACAACTTTTTAAATATTTCAAGGTTGTAGAAAACAAATCTGTTTTTAGTCACTTGAAGTAGTACCGCTATTTGGCGATATGCAGATCCAGCCCTTCTCATTTGTTAGAAGATCTCCTTATTTTGAAGCGTCAAAGTGGCCTAATGCAAGTAATGAAGGTAAATTCCAATGGAAATATTCATTTAAAATTGTAATTGTAAAAGTTTCATTTGCAGGTTTAGAAATTTTGACAGTTTATTTCCTGATTCTGATCATTGTATTTCTAATATTAAGAGAAGTTACTGTGTTAAAAAAGTGATTTATTCTGTTAAAGGTGAAAAATGTCACGTCAATATTACGGAAAAACTGAAAACACTTCGTGACCAGCATTTGGAATATGTAACAAATCTTTCTCGACTTAATAATGAAGTAATTTTTACTGCAGTTCGCTCTCGTATAAGCTGAAAGTAAATAAAATATTTGATGGAAGAAAACAAAGCGTTCTTGGTCAGTCTAGTAATTCCCAGTCATCTGAAATTATTTTCTTTCAGGTTGCTGTTTATGATAGAGATGGGCCACGCAGTGATAGTGAAAATCGAGAAATGACTCAGTTAATGTTGAATGGTATTCAGCTTCTTTGTGGCTGGACTAGCGATGTCGTAGAAACGATTTCATGGAAATTGCTTCATCCGACTGATCATCGTACCAATTTGGCTTGTCCAGAAACGGCGGAAGAATATGAACGAGCAACCAAGTATAACTACCAGCCTGCAGAAAAGGCAGCATTAATTGAGGTTTATTGTTTATAAAAATTTAGGAAAATTCGTAGTCCTGATTCATTTTCATTTATTTCAAGTGTTTGTTTTGCTTGGATTAGAACAGTTAATTGTTTTAGATAATATCGATGATCAAAAGCGTTCAGCATATGCTTTCTAAAATGGAGCCGATTTTGAGTGTAGCTATCAGAAAACATATTTATGCTGAACTGCAGGACTTTGTTCAGATAACTTTAAAAGAGCCACTTCATAAAGCCCTGAAGAATAAGAAAGATTTGCTGGCTGGGCAAGTTTAATTTCTAAAATACAATTGATTATATTTCTTGTGAACGAGCATGGTTTTCAATTAGGTTTTTAAGGGAATATCAATTAATTAAGCTATTCTATTATTCAAAAAGAAGGGATTTTGATAAGAGATTTTGTTACGAAATATTTTAGTTTTTTTTTCTTTGTAAATCTTTCAAGTCACTTCATTATTCATACCTTTATTTAGTATTGTTGTCGCAACGCATTTCTTATAAACTGCGATTCTTTGCAGAATTATCCAGTCAATATGTGATACTTGTATAGACAATTGTATGGGAAATTTTGATCCTCATTCTATCGAAATTGGTAAATCAAAGAAGCAGCGACATTCAGCAGTAGGGTCAATCAGTGACATTCGTACCGCACGACGATCTGTTGCACCAAGTAGCACACAGGTATTGATGTTTGTTTTTGTGTTTTACTTGGTTTGAAAAATTGTTTTTGATGTTCAAACTTGTTATGATATTCTGAGGAGAAGTTTCTTCTAAGTTGTTCAAGTAGTTGTTTAGCATTTATTAAATAAATTGTTGATTGGACATCATTTATGTTTTTCTTGGTCTCTGTTTTTCTGTTACAGAATATTTTGTTTGTACTTTAGATTTTTATCCAAATTGTATCAGGCACTCTTTGATAATTTATTCTCTCTTACTTATCATAGTTATAAACTGCGATCCTTTTACAGAATTGTATGCTATTGTCTCAGTTTTACTTTTCGTCCAGAAGTAGGATTGGAATGGTGAAACACTCATTTGTTTTTTACTTAATTTTCGAGTATCATTTTTATTTGGAATTTAAGTAAATCCTTTATTCACTTTTAGCTATACATGGCTCGCACAATGACCGAATCGTTGATTTCCGAACGAAGTGGAAGCAAGAAAGTATTGCGTAAAGACATCGAATCGAAATATGTGGAACGATTGGCTCATTTTTTGCGAATAAGTTTTCACTGGCCTGCTCTTCTTGCTTTTTCTGGTAAACATAATTTTTTATTGAAAACAAATATTGTCTTCTGTAATAATGCTGTACATCATTGCAGTTTCATCTACTGCTTCACCAATACTGGAGTAATATCACTTTTATGACAGGTCACTTCTGAAGTCAGACCTTTCAAACTCATCGTTGTGTGATCTACATTTGGTCTGTATATCACTTTCACTGTATTATCAGATATTTCGATAGTAACAACTTCTAGAGCATTTTTGCTATTGTTACTAGGCTGGGTGCAGGATAAATAGAGGTTTTGAAATGTAAAAAATCGAAATTTTGTTAGTGTTTGCTCTAAAGATCCGATATATCTTTAGTAATTAAAGTATAACTTTATGTCTTTGTTAATACAACTTAAATAACAAGAAGTCCTCGAGATAAACTTTTGACTTTCCTAGCATGTGCGAACAACGGCGCGAAAAGAGAAAGGTGTCTAATAAATAATAGCACCTCGTTAGTAGGTTATTTCAGTTTTTGCTGGGATTTGTAAAGTATGTGGTTTCTTTCTTTTGCCATGACTGGTTGTGTTTTTCGTAGGTTTTGTCTAAAACATGTCAGTAAGCTTCGATAGTTTATCCCCTTATAAAAAAGCTGTAATAAGTGATATCTTGGAAAACCTCCAGGAAAGGAATCTACTTTATAGTAGAAGTTATTTTCTGATTGCAGTGCTAAATCTATTTTCCTATTAATAATTATAAAATTAAGAAAAGAATTTGAGTCATTTGGGTTTTCAAAATTTGAATAATTTTGTGATTTCTTTTACCAAATCTTTTTTTTTTGAGCAACTTTAGATAATGTTATTGGTATATGCTTATATATATACATATGTTGCTATATATATATTTATT
>PQVD01000922.1:0-21051 GCA_003012265.1 Setaria equina
TATTCTCAAACTTTCAGTGAGTATGACGCTTTGCTTGCTTAAAATAATGAAGTTTAGGTTTTCGATAAGCAGAACTGGCGCTGTGAGATGAATCAAATGCTTAATTTACCAATATAAAAAAGGAAGAAGATAACACATACCTGGAACAAATACTCCCCTAAGCAAATGCGCTTCCCAGCAGAATCTGTGCAATTTGTATGATTTTCGTCCCAACCTCCTTCACCACAGTCGTTGTCACCATCACACTGCCATGTCTCAGGTATACATCGACCGCTGGGACAACGAACACTACAATTCGTATTATATTAAATTTTTTTCATAAAATTAAAGTTCCATGTCGTAACATAACTGTGATAATATCCTACCTAAAGAGTAAGAGACATCATCACATCAACTTGCTCTGATTTCAAAACCTTCTAATAATATTTGAACTTAGATGTTATCAAAAATGAAAGCGAATGTGATGGAAATCAAACGAACAACTAAAATGTTACAAAGAAATGTCCTAATAGTAGAGAAACAAACTAATGCATTGCGCATGGTTGATTCATGCAGAAAAGTTTATTTTCATCAGCTTTATCGCCACAGTCATCATAGCCATCACAAAGATCAGCTGGCTGAATACAAATGTTCGTATTTGGACAACGTATTCGTACTCCACGGCAATCAATAGGTAAATCTGGACAAGTTTCCTTGTTTTCATCGGATACTTTTTCGTCGTGACAATCATTGTGGCCATCACATACCTAAATACTCCGCAAATGAAAATTCTTTTTCCTTATTTCAAGTTTTTTGATCATAGAAGGCAATATAGAAGAGATAAGGTTTTCATAGCGACTTCTAACCAGATGACTGAGACAGACGTAATGAAGTTAGCAAGCAAAATCAAAAAGACTGCTAACAATTAGCAAATTGCGGTTCACAGAACTCCATTCTGTGAGATTTTAAGAGCTCAAAAATAACGTCATTGTAAATCTCACTTCGATTATGTATATCGAAATGTACCTTAGTACTGTTGATACAATGTCCATTAGAGCATTCAAAATGTCCAGAAGGACAAGCACCAGAGGCACCAGAGCAATCCAATTCATCTGAGTTATCACCACAATCATCAATGTTATTGCAGTGACGATCAGCTTCGATACAACGTCGATTAGTGCATAAGAAATACCGTTCCGGACATACTCGTGTGTCTAAACACTTTTCGGAAGAAATTTTATACTAAAAAAGTTACTGCAATTATAGATAAATACAATTCCTTCTCAGCTTAAAAACAGTATATCGAACTTACTGCAATAAGTAGGATGCTCATCCGAACCATCTGTGCAATCTTGTTGGCCATTGCATGTCGCACTAAGTGCTATACAAGCACCATCACCACATTGGAAGTTGTACGGTGTTTGACATGTCTTCAGAATTAAAGATAAAATGTCAAACAAAAACAAGTGATGTTGTCTTGTATAAGATTAGCATCTGCACAGTTTTGAACCTATCTTATAAACTTATTCTCTCTGGCCCAGTAGATAGGCATGGTCTTACTTCAACTGAACATTAAGTTCAATCTTCACAAACCTACGACGGTATGACTGTAATAGATGAGACCCAAGAATCGAGCAGTTAGAACTAACTTGAACAGCTTCTCGTGGGACACACTGAGAAGCAAAATCCTTTCCAGGTTCAGTGACAAGTTCGAAAGAATCATTGCATGCGCACTGCACCTTTGAAGCCGTTGCCTCACCATTCGATGCAACTATATGGCAAAGCTAAAACGATATATCCATTTTTACAGACCTCCAAATGTCTGGATTTTCCATGCTATATCGAATATGACTATGCATTAGAAGCGAGAATATCTCCAACCACCCATTCAACAGGCTAACTGTCGAAGAACCTATGAACCTATAGGACGTGAATATGTATGCATACAATCTCTTACCTGTTCACAACCACCGTTGTCTATTTTGCATAAACCTGATATGTAAGAATTGCAGAACTGATTACGAGTCCGTGTATCTGCTTCGGAAGCGATCACTCGCAATGTGGATGGAATCCGTCGATCAGATACTACGTTCTGATAATCGATACCAGAGTTCTTAAAAGACAACCATCATCTATACAACAATGAAAAATGACCTGCGAGTGAAAAACAAGCAAACGTTACCTTATTCATCCGAAATATTCCGTTGGCAAGCGGATCGCTCATATACAGCCACTGACCCCATATATCGAGGCTTTTTGCACGATATCCGACACCAACCATACGTCGATTGCTGCCGTCGTAATCCGATGATTCAATATTCAGTCTACAATGACGAGATATTATTATCATCTTTTGTTCCTTCTTTCATTTTTCTACCCAACAGACTTTACTGAATCACTTCGACTAATAAATCTCAGTACACCATTAATTCATTAACATAAAATGGATTTCAAATTTACGTCTATTCTCACAAATATACTTCGTTTCAATTTAAATTGGTAATCATTACCTGTTGATATCAGCCCAGTAAAGTCGCTGTTCTCGGAAATCGACAGCCAGTGCAGCAGGCAAACTTATACCTTCCTTCAGCACTATTCGCCGATCGCCACCTGCCATATTGGCACGCTCAATACGTGGTTCATACATACCTATAACAAATAGCTTTCGCAGAATCAGAAAAACCAAATGGAAAAAGCGAAGTCATTTCTAGACAGCGGACTACTGGCAACTAGAGAAATCAAGTTGGGATTTAACGAATACGAAGAAGATAACAGAGTAAAAGACAACTGAAGTCACACACACATTCGTTGACGAGATACCTTAAGACTGTTCATCACCTTACTTCTTTACTTATGTAACATCCCTAACATTTATGTATAAATGACACGATATTCATTCATTTTTGACAAAAACAAGAAAAGAATTACCGCCA
This sequence comes from Setaria equina, assembly GCA_003012265.1. Taxonomy (NCBI): domain Eukaryota; kingdom Metazoa; phylum Nematoda; class Chromadorea; order Rhabditida; family Setariidae; genus Setaria; species Setaria equina. The sequence continues at coordinate 2,913 of PQVD01000922.1, forward strand.
GTAATTTTGTAACCACTATCAGACCAGAACACGAAACCTGCGCACGGATCGAGAGCCAGAGCATACGTCCAATCACCGTTAGCAACTGTAGCTGCGTGTTCACCTTGCACATCTACTACGTAAACTTTACCACCCCTAGAAAACTGACTTTTAACTCAGAAAGGTATCAGACAACGAGCATTTTCTCCTGATGTTTTAGTTTAACTGACAGAATGAGCACTAAAAGTATTTTTTACCACAAATTCTCTTTCCTTTCGAAAATTTAATCTACGGACATTCTAAGCTTCTTCCTTGCTGCTAAAAAGCAATTTTTATATTTAATCCATAAATCTTCTTATAAAGGCTATCAATACAGTCCGAGTATTCATTTTAGACCTCTAAAATTACGATTCAAATCCCCCGAATAAACTGTGTGCGCTCACTTAAGAAAGATCACAGTGCTAGTCAACAAAAACCATTTTGCTCACTCTTTAGATCATCTATCAATGATTTGAATCGTCTGGTCTTAGTCAACAGACGTGTGCCGTTGTTACGCGGTTTGTATAAAATTCTTCGGAACATATTTTGTAATGCTTCAACAATTCAGTAGTGCACACAGTAGATAGATTCTATGAAAGAAAAGTGAAAATTATTATTCGTTAGCTCAAGTATGGGAAATATTTCGAAATATTTCGCACCTGCCAGTGGTAAAATATATTTTGTGTGTCAGCCAATCAAGTTTCATATCCGAAATATGTCGTACTGATTCAGCAAGCTTGTTTTTTGTGGGACCGAAAATCAGTCTGAAATAAGAAATGGATGAAATTTATCTATCCTATACATGATGCTTAGTCATTCCAGGAAAGCAGCAATAAACCTGCGTTTAATTGGTTGATTCATCGCAAACCAAGAGATATTTGCACCATTTGGTGATTCAGTGACCATGTAGATACGACGTAAATTCACGTCAACATCAAATGTTTGTAAATTCTCAATCTGAGGCAAAGCTTCTTTCAAAGGATTCGGTGCTTTTACATCTGGTTCGATCGGAGCATCCACCATGTGGTTACCATCGGCAAACATGAGGAAAGTCTCCGGCTCTGTAAAATTCACCTCAAAAGATTAGTACACAGTTACTTAAGCAGAGAAGCTGGCCAACTTCTTAACGAAAAGTGTGACACATTTCGTTCATTGATATGCGACATGATTTTTATACTTTTGTCATTCATAAGCACAACTATTCAAACAATGAATAAGTGTTGAAGAAAAGAATAAATCAGTGATACCTTCGCATGACCTTCCCTTCAGTACGCCACGAGCGCATGCACATAAAGGACTTTGGCTACCCGGAGAGGCGAAACAAAGCTGAGTACATGGAGTTTTCCTCAAATTATCCGTTACTTGACACGGTGATGAAGCCTTGGGTTGTACTGACTCATCGAACACAATAACAGTTCCTAAGTCAGCCATACCGGCAGCGAGTGTCGTTGGAGAGAATAATAACGATGTTTGGTTCGGCCGACTAAAACATAAACTTTACAGATAAGAAGTATTCTCCACCCATCCATAGCAGGTTAATGATATTACTAGCTCTAAAGTTTAGAATATAGCCATTTTCACTATCCCGATTTCCTTTTAACATTCAGCATTTTTTATGAAATTGATTCAAGTTTCTGCAACACAAACATTAACCTGCTTGTCAAGCACATGGTTTTTTCAATGAATACGACTAAGCAAAACTGTGATATTAAACTACTACAGCTTTATTAACCATCTTTATTTCCTCCTAGTACATTAGTGACAATATCTTAGCGGTAATAATCACCTCGATGCTGAAAACACTTTTTCCAGTCGGTTGTCAGTCCAGTACATCATTTGCCCGAGTAATGATATGCCTGCTGCGGCGGCAATATCACTTCGTACTAGTTCCACAGGTCCGCCGTCAGCACGAACACGATATATCCCTAAAGAATGTATAGTATAATTCTTGCGAGACTTTTGGCTTTGAAAAGGTTTAACTATCCAGTAATGCGTCATAAAAAAAAATAACTGAAAGTCCAAAAATATTCGTAATACAGTAAAAATATGTCATGAAGACATTATGAAGGATTAATTTCTACCAACTCCTAGTACCTAGCATGCCATTAAAGCATCAATTAAAAGAAATATAGATATGAAGAGAGCTCCAAATTACCATCAAGTTTAGCATCAGTCCAATAGATCATGTGGCTGTTGGGATCCACTACCAAGTCTGTCGGTTCAGCAATATTTTCATGCACAACCACCTGTCGATGGCTTCCATCCAGGAATGCTCGCTAAATTTAATCATCTTTAGTCTTTATTATTATTAAGAATTTAGGATATTTATCAGAATCAGTTGAGAAAGAGGAGAGCAGAATGGAAAATAACATGAAAACGAGGATATAAAAATTACTGCATCCTTAAGCAATAAACGATTTCTTGATCTCAAATTTCTTTTCAATATTACAGTATTTCAGATCACCTGAATGGAAGGCTTCTGACCCTGGTCAGCCCAATATAAATATCTGCCAATTGGATCCACTGCAAGAGAGGTTGGCGTTTCAGTTTTTGTTGAAAGCAGAATCTTACGATGTTTGCCATCCAGTTGGCAAACTTCAATGTGGGTGCGATCCGAATCAACATTAATAAAGTATAAGTTATCTATAAAAACAGTCATTAAAAAGGCATTCTACCTGTATATATATATGTCTCAGTGTTCTACAGTGTATCACTGCCTTTCTGAGGGGTAAAAATATTTTATCTCCTCAGAAAATCATTACTTATTCTAAGCATTCAGTAAGCTCTTCACCGATATTGTTTAAATCAATGATTAATTCCTCAAGAGAAGTTTTTCGGAAGATTATTAAGACTTACAGTTAATCCAATCGAGAGCAATGCTTCGTATTGTGAATGAACCAAAGTTGTCCCGAACAACTGTCTTAACTTCACTGGTACCCAAAGTAACTTTGTAGATGCCTCTATTAGGACCAGATGTTTCTGCTACGAACAGAGATCTGCTTTCGAATTCGAAGTCAACTGCAGTAATTGCAGTACCACCAATAGGTTCCATCGCTACCGATCTCTTTTGTTCTTCTTTCAATCTGACAGTTCTTTAGAGTTAAGTTTTTAAACTAACTATAAACAACAGATACACAAAATAAGGAACTTACGGTATTCCAATAATTTGTGTCTTAGTAGCCACAATCAAGAATGACTGATCGAAAAGTTTGCAATGAGTAGTACCCTCGAGGACGTAACCTGTGGCACACATACACTGATGCTGCGAAAATGCTCTCGGAATGCACAAGTGCTCACAGTTACCATTATTTGTGCGGCATGGATGAGAATGCCCTGCTGCAAAGTAATATTATTGAAAGACGAATTCGTTCTATATGTCCTATTTTTGTCATTCTTAACACAAGTAAGATTACGGTTCGCAACATATTGTGATTGTTCAGAAAATCTATCGTACCACTTCGTCCGGAAATAGCTTTGATGTTGATCAGCTGGTCGATATTCTTTTTAAAATGCTGAAACTGTGATAGCTGACCATCACCGGATAAAACAGTTACTTCAATACTCTCGAATGCACTGTCTGCATAAAAAAGCCGGTTGTTAAAGAATGCAATACCACGTGGTTGCTTTCCAACGTCATTTAGTATATAACGTCGATCTTGGCCATCATATGACACGAATGATATCTAAAATGTCCAAAAAGCAATCATTGCTTTCTAAACTGTATGAGAAACAAAAAAGAAAACTTTAACTTCTTAAAACCAATTCCAACTGTGCATTCCAATTTATTTCAAACAAAAATATGGCTCACCCGACCAGCTTTTGATTCCGAGAAGTATAAGCGCTGATTGATTGTATCAAGTGCTAGATGACTAAGTTCAGTGAGATCATGTGAAACAATAACCAATGGATTTTTGCCATCCAAATCAGCCCGAGCCACCTCAAAGTGAACCACAGTATTGCATATATAGCGGTAAGTCAAGTATTAATGCAAAGATAATTGAAAAAACTTGCCTTCGATGGAACAGCACCACCACCTCGGTCTAGCCAAAAAAGAAGTCCACGATCAGAATCAACTGCCAAAGCAACTGGATTGGCTACTGCTGTAGGAGATTGATTATTGTTCAAAACAGTCGCTCGATACTGCAAGCATCCCAAAATCAAACTAATCAGTTAAGCAGTTAATGGTTTACGAAATTCCATCAAAACTTGATCAGAACGCCCTTTGGAAATAGAATGTAGAATTACCTGCATATCTTTCGTTTGAACTACTTCAATCGTTTGAGAAATTTTATTTGCGACGTATATATTCCGTCCAATCCAGTCCATTGCCATCGCATAAGGATCATCGGGTATTTGAGATGCAGTTATCTAAAAGCTTATCGATTTATCTCATGTTTCCCAAAAATTTTCCTACCTAATCTTTTTTTTTTTCTTTTAATATTTACCTGTGTTCGATTCATTGAAGATGGTAGTACATGAATGATTCGTGATTCTGGAAGGCTATTAGGACTGATTATTCGACCTGCTGTTGCATGTTCCAAATAAAATATCTGAAATTTTTATTTTCGTCTAAAATCTAATAATTTGGAAGAGGGCACTAATTCCACATACATAGCATTAAAAAAATTTTTGCTATCACTAGTGCTACCATTAAGGTGCTACTGAACAACGTTTAGATTACCTCCGCGGTCTCCGGATCATAAGCGGCATCATAAGCATTACTCAGACCAGCCAGAGGTATCATTCCGGAAAGTACAGGTGTCCCGTTCACTGCTTCGTCCATCGATAAGCCAAAAATGTTCGTCTTCTGGATCAACATCAAGAATGGTTCCATATCACTGATACAGCTCCTGCCACTTGGGTCCAAAATTTTACCTAACGGACACTTGCATATGCTTTTCTGCAAACATGTATACTACATGATATTCAATTTCCGATCTGTAATCACTAACGAATCATTCAACTGAGAAATGACTAAACAAATCAAAATACGAAATAGTCATCAAACACCAACCATATCTTTGCCGATCAAGCACAAATCAGAGCAAGGATTATCAGCGCATGGATTTTCGAAATGAGGTTGTAGAATGGGATGCACTGCAGTAACACCAAGAGCTTTTGAGAATGTATGTGACGGATATTCCACGGATGTGCCATTTGGATATTTGGGATAAAGCTGAAGCCGTTGAAGTCGTCGATCGCTGTAGTATATCATATCTTCGAATATTGCAAGAGCATGCGGGTGTTGCACAAACTTTGTTGATGACAGTACTTGTGTACGACCTGAAGAACCCTTGGAATTCTCCAAGTATGCTTTAACCCATAGTTTTCTCTAGGATAATTTGAAACAGTTTCTCGTTTTTTTCCGTTTTGTGCAAATTTTTTAACAATATAGAGGAAAACATTATTTTGGAAAAGGGCTGCTAATATTTGCCAAGCATAAGATTTCTTGACTTCAAAACTTTTAATATTTAAATAAGAATAAATAAAATATCCAAACATACCGGTGCCATCATAATTGACAAAATCAATGTAGTCCAGTTTACTATCAGCAAAATAGAGGCGATTGGTTGTCAAATCTAGAGCAATTGTATTTGGCCAGTAAATCTTTGAATTTACCAGAACACGTCTCTCTGAGCCATCCATGTTTGCTCGCTCAATACGTGGGTTCTGCAATAGAGAAATGACAAGCTTTGAACATCTAGCCAAAAAAACAATGATTATGGAGTAACTAAAAAAATTTTACATACCTGTCCCCAATCGGTCCAAAATAAAAGTCCTTTCCTCGGATCTACAGCAATACCTCGTGGCTGATCAACATTTTCATGAATTAATACCGCCCTGTAGGCATCATAAATAACTAAATAAGTGAATAAGAACGGAATATTAGATTCTCATAAGAATGAGGAGCGGTAATTTTTTTTTTTTTAAGTTAAAAAATACTTAAAGCATAATGATCCTGAAAAAGAAAAACATACCTTGCACCAAGTCGTTCCAGTGATGCCACTTCTATGGTGTTTAGACTAGAATCCACCCAATACAAGTTACGCGCAACCCAATCCAAAGCAATACCTTCCGTAACATCCAAACCCTCACTAATGAATACTGTCACATTTGTCCCATTTCGTGTTGCTGAATAAATTTTCTTTTCCCTTATGTCTGACCTGAAACATAGGTTGCTGTATTTAAATCCAGCCTACTGTTGAAAACTATATCAAAATAGCTAAATAATGACAGTCCATTATTACCAGCAAGATGACTGTGACCATCCACCTATATTAAATGTTGCTTTGTAAACTTGAACTTTCATAAACGGAAATGAACTTTCTAACCAGTAGATTCGATCTTCGACTGAATCCCAAGCCAATGCAATTGCATTTTCCACACGTGCCTCAAAAGTGTGCCAGTTCTCAAGAAGATGATCGGACCAGTATATGCGATTACGATTTGATACATAAATACGCATATCCTGAACATAAACGCTAAACGTATATGTAACTAAAAAGTGATGATGAATTCCACTTTATGCATTGAGAGAGAGAGAAACACAGGATTTTGAAGTAATAACAGGAATAGTACCTGAACACCATCAGTGACCTTGCAAGTTCTTTTATCAGCGTCTAATGCATAACCGGCCTCGCAACTGCACGTGAATCCATGTTTTTCATCAGTACAGTGCTGACTGCATGACCGCGCATCCAAGCATTCGTTTTCTGGTTCACACTTCGTTTTGTTCACAACCTGTAATACTCTCTTCTCACTTCTCATTGCAATTTTTGAAAATTTGCTTGACTCACATGAGCTGTTCCACATACAGAACACAATTAAGTTTTAACAATGGCTATCACCTAGAATGATATATGGTTCGTCTTTTTTTCTCTTTTTGAATCTTAGCATTCTACTTTAATTTGAAGCGATAGTATATTATATGCATTACATACCGCTTCACCAAAAGGACATGAGCATAGAGGACCATCGGGACTCATATGACACTTGAAAGCACAAGCGGCCCGATCTGCAGCACAGAGATCTCGAGCACATCGACCACCTTCATCAGTACCACCGGGACAATGGTCTTTACCATCACACAAATTATGCAGGGGTATGCAAATATCTGGATTCCCTGGACATGCCATCTAAATGACAGTAAGTTGAGATGAAAATTTTTCTACATTTACTAATTAAACTAGTCTAGATTTTTTTCAAAAGCTCAGAACTCAACTACACCTCAACAGCTTTTTCCACAGGTACTTCTAGTGAGTGCTAATGCATAAATTTCATGATTATTCTTTAATTATTCTACTGTTTATTGTCTGACCATCCACGCTATAATGATGGATAACTAAAAAGCAGACAGCAGTGAATATATAAAATTTTTGAAATATTTGTTGTGACAATAATTTGAATGATTTAATTTAAAAATACAGAAAAAAGCATACATGTTCAAAAGGACATCGAATAGCAAGCTGTTGAGAATGTTGACAACCGTGTTCTGAATCTTCATCACTGTTATCACCACAGTCATTCTCGCCATCACAAAGCCATGTCTACAAAGAGAATCTATACTCAAAAAATTAACACTACTTTTTCTTCAGAGCTATGGATTAGCTATAAAGAAAAGTATAAATGACATAAATTGTTGCATTTACACTTACAGATCTCAGTCAATTAAGTAACCCACTAGATTGTTTCATAGATATCAAAATACTTGCATTAAAAATGCATCGGCTGTTAGCGCATTTGAAATGATCTTGAGGACATTGAACGTTTGAACAAAAACTTTCAGGTTCGTCGCTTCCATCTTCGCAGTCCTTCAATGTGAAATAAGTTTTATATGAAGATATTTTATTTATAAGAGATGAAAGTAATTGTATAATAAAAGAAAATAACAATACGACAAACTTATAATATTAATTATAATTGTTTGAACATGGATTTCAAATCTGCTCTAAATTTTAAAAGGTAGTATGCAAAAAGAAATTGAAAAGACCTTTTGTCCATCACATTTCCATGCTATTGGTATACAAAGTCCATCAGATAAGCATGTAAATTCATTGTGTGTACATTTATCTTCCTAAAAATGCCACATTTACGAATCAAGTGTGATAGAATATCATTTATCAAGACTCTTCTCCAAAATAAACATGTGTGTGAAGTTGATTACTTTTATTCTCTGCGGCGATATTTCATCTTTTATCTTTTGATCAGAATAAATTTCAGTGAAAGTTACTAATAAATCAAATTAAGGAAGTATAAAACCTGAGTGAGACAGCTTTCTTCATCTGATCCATCGTCACAATCTTCCTGTCCATCGCAGTGATTTTTGAGTGAAATACATTGTCGTTTGTTAGCACAACGAAACTGATCAGGACGACAAAGTGCTGGTGGGCATCGTTCCTTATCTTCATCTGTGTTATCATAGCAATCATTATCTCCATCACACAGCCAGTAAACTGGAATACATCGACCATTGCCACACGTGAACTGCAAATGTAAGCAACTAATTTATATTTATTCCCTTGTCTAACTCCACTTCTCCACATTTAATTTTCAATGACGAAGTCCTGCTATTTCACCTCTCATCTGCCAAAGACTTATCCGATCTATTACTATATACATATAGCATAATCTGTTATTCACGATACCATACGGAGCATTGCAATTTCAACTTAATTGTTTTGAACAATTGCCTGATTGGAAGAGCATGTCGTATTGGCACACATCTCCACTTTTTCATCAGAGCCATCGCCGCAATCATTATCCGAATCACATTTCCACTGTTCCGGAATGCACCGATGATTATCACATTGAAACTTCCGCGCCGCACAAACAGGAATTTCTCCATTTTTGCAATACTATAATAAAGAATGCATTTCTAATATTTTGGAACGAAACTCTAAACAACTAGTTCCAGCCCATTTGGCTTTTAGCACAATGCTTGAGAAAACTATGCAGAGAAATAAACTGTTATGACAAAACATTTACCTTAACATCTTCATCAGAATAATCCCCACAGTCATTATCCCCATCACAAGCATACTGCTGTGGTATGCATTTCTTCGTATTGTTACATCGAATTGTATTCGGTGGGCACTCTTTTTCAACGAAGCAAGATTTACCATCTAGTCCTATCTGAAATTTTCTCACATCCATTTACTACTTTTAATGGGGATAACCTTTTTTTGATAACTTTTTTTTATGCTCTTTCGGAATTGCATTAGTAACGTTGAAATAGTTAAAATACTTCGTCACTGCTGTCGAGACAGTCATTTTCACCATCACATTTCCATTCATTAGGTATACATCGTCCATTAGCGCATAGAAATTGAGACGAATTACTAGCACACAGAACTTCGACAACTTCGCGACGATCACGCTGACAACTGCGCATATTTTCTGGATTTATTTTGAACCCTAAATAGGAACTTTAAGTAGAGAAGCGAGAACAGACAGTGACATGTTAATTTTTTTCGACATTATAAGACTTTCCTTAAAATTTACATAGAACCTGCAACTTGCCTTGTCTACATCCACATCTTTTCACGAGTGGCTGAGCTTCTGAGGATGACGAGGTATTGGGAAGTCCAAAGCAAAGCTGAGAACAATCACTTGCATGGCAAGGATGCTCCAGCGACGGATCAGGTATCGGTTGATTAGCTAGTGAGCAAGCCTATAAATATAAAACACATTAACAGCTAAATAGAAAGAAACTGATCACGGGAAATTTGTCAACCAAACAATCTCCTTTTGAGCAACTGATTGGAAATACCTTCAACGAGAAAACACTTCGATCTTTGCCAGTAAATTCACGAACAACGAGACCTTTACCACCGTTTCGCTTATTGACACGACGTATCGAATATGGTCTTTGATGTACGTAGTAAAGCTCATCTGCAGCAGTTAATCATTCTCATTATGGCTTCCAGAACAATTAGCTTGAAACTTAATAAGAAAAATGATATTGGAAGCAAGACAGACAAAGAAAATTCATATCTTATACCGTAAACAATAAGAATATTTGTCTTTTTACGATGAAGTCATTAGTTACCTCCAAGTATTGCAATTGCAACTGGAATTGGATTGTCTACAGGCAAAATATATGGGCTTGAACCATCGAAGTTCATGCAATTAATTGTCTTTAGTAAGGTGTCACCGTAGCAAAGACGATTCTCCGAGAAATCGATCGCAAAACTGGATGGCCGTCCAAGAGTTGTGTTCCGTATAACTTGACAGTTAGTTGCATCTGCAATATTTTATTGATAAGTCAGTGAAACTGTAATTCAGCTTAGTAGTAAACACAAAAACATCCAAGACAATGAATGCATTACTTCGTCCTCAAATTTGCTATTCCTCACCTATGAAACAACGATAGATTTTGGCAGGTCGTTGTGCTTCTGCGAAAAACAATATGCCTTGCCATGGATGCACGGCAACAGCAACTGGATCACGCAAACCATTCAGTAATTGACGATGAATCAGCTGATCCGGATGAACAAGACCCTAAATAATTCACAAAAGGAAATACTACGGTTTAATCAGAAGTCAGATATGATGAGGATGGTTTTATGTGAGAAAAAGGTGATTTTGAAAGGACATAGTATCTAGAGTGGGTTGTATCCATAGATGCAAGTTAAACCAGCATTAGCCTTTCAAATTACTAGCTTCAAAAGAAATCTTTGTGTAACAAACTTGTTCGGACACTTTAACAACTTCAAGGCTGTTTCTGATATTATCAACATAATAAAGCTGTTTTGAGAGCCAATCAAATGACATTGAAACTAAGCCATCATTATGAGTTACCAACACCGGCGCAGAACCTTCACCATCTGGCTTCACTCTGAAAATCACGTTCAAAGATATGAAATGAAATGTCACGAAATGTTTATTAAGTTAGCTGAGGGATATTATGAGAAAAACATTGTAAATTATGTAATGGAGAGATGTTCTCCAGCCAGTTATTGACTGCATTGCTCTGGTATAAATGCGTTTTGGACATGAACGGGAACAGATCTTTTAAAAAAAGGCTTCACACAAAAATAGTCGAAATCCTCCAATTAACGAGCCGAGAGTACTGATCATCTATCAAGCATGCATCGATGTCTCCTCGACTTACTTGAAGTTTTATCTCATCAAGCTTCTATTGCATTCATTTACTAATTAGATTTCTTTACTGTTATCAAATCTCCAGGTGTACATTACGCTCCGAAATATGAAACAGAATTTAAACCTTAAAAATAACCCTTTTCACAAAACGATAGTTGTCATTTTTTGATTATGTTTTAACACCTTCAATTCACTACCTGTAAACAGTATTATCCATAATATCAGCATAGAAGAAACTGTTGCCATGAATATCGCACTCCACTTCAAAGTACATCCCAATACGACGTTGCGAAACTGGCGAAATTGGTAAAATTGCTTCGCTCAGCGAATTCTGAGCTATCTCTGGGAAAATCCCACGAACTATTTTGTTACTACTGAATAAAAGATAATCGGTGGAATCAACGCATCGTTTTCCTTCAATTAATTTCTGCAAATATAATATAATTTTCATCATTTGGATCGGAGAAATCGTTAGGAATAAAAAAAATAAAAAAGTTTTCCGAACATCACTCAAGCAACTTTACTTTTTTATGTTCACATCATTTATTAAAACCTTTAACATCAGAAGAATAAAGTAATAAGGACCTGTCCTATAGGACAAATACAACGGTAGCCGACGCCAAATTCTCCAGAATCTTTGCTCAGAATACACATTCCCTGACAATCTGCCTCAACACATGGATTATCGATCTTCAGACCAAGACAATCACTTTCTTGAGGTCCAAGTTGAGTCATTGGATGATACGCCACGATTCCCATTGGAAATACATTATTCTCCTTCTTTGTCCTACAAATTTTCTTCAGAAAATCTATCCCAACCTTCTGAGACTTCTCATCCAAGAAGTTCGTGCACTGCTATATATCAGCCAATTATTGTTAACGAATGAACTGTCAACTGTCAACTACCTACTATCAACGGACAATAGAAATATAACAGTAAATTCACTCACCAAATAACTTCTGTTGGTGAGCCAAACTTCTCAACACGCGTCACACCAAGCCGTGTCCAATCTGTCCAGTACAGGTACTGGTCAAACATTGTAAGACCAAAAGGATGTGGAACCTTAACAATTGCATAATTTCACTAAAATTCCAGTAAAGTTAATAATTTCAGCCAATCACAGCTTCGATCTATCAAAAAATAATAGATTTCTCACAGATATTTTGTATAACTGACTTCTGACTTTACTGTTCTGTTAATTATCCTATTCGTACTGAAGAATACAAGTTGCTTTTCACTGCTCAACAACGTGCAGTATAACTTGGCACCTTACATCTGTTAACCTCTTTCCACAGTCAGTCTCATCTACTTATAGTTTATATTTTGCTTCACTGCATATAAAATTTAGTATGGAGCAAATTATGCTTGTATTTTGAAAACAGTTTCTATTAGAACAAATTTCCTTTTCTGTTGGTCTAAAACAGCGATTATTCTTGCTGGATGAAAACATCCCTAGGGAAAGCCAGCAAAACACTGGTGCTCATAAAGAAAGTATTAGCCGAAAAAGGCAAATTAAGGTCCTGTTCGTTAGAAAACTATTTAAAAAAAAGAACAAAATAAAGTCCACCACATATAAATCAATCGAGAAAGATAAAACTAACATTGTTCATCCCCTGAATAACTATTCTTCGATCGTTTCCATTGTAATCAATTGACTCTACTCGATCAACTTTAGGATCAACCCAGTAAACTCGTTTGGCAGCAATGTCAACTAAATTTAGTATTTATTATTTGGTACCGCTCTTTTTGACCAAGAACACAAGACGACGAAGCATGAATTCCTTCTTCATTAGATATTCATCTAAACATATATTTTCTGTTTTCAAAACTAAATTAAACTTAGCAAATGGCATTGAAACTAACCTACAATACCACTGACTTGATGTGTATGAGTGTCAACTAACGTACGCCGCTGAGTTCCATCCATTGCTGCACCCTCCAACTTGAACTGATTTGAAAAGAACATTTCACTGTAAAGTGGTTTAACAAAATTACACAAGCTGACACAATTTAAACTAATAATTTCTGTCAGCAGTTTCAATTCATTTCAAGAAATTTTCAATTCATCAAAATATCTCGAATTTTTAGTCATTGATACTTCTCAACCTCCTCATACAAGGTACACTTTGTCATTGGGAAAAAACTGAAAAGCACCCTCTGACTGGATCAAGCGCAATGTCTAGCGGGAGCATCAAACCGTCAGCAATCAGAACAGTTCTCCTTTCTCCATCAAAAGTTGAAATATCAATTCGTCTTGATCCAGACTCGACGATATATAAATGATTCGTAATCCAATCAACAGCCAAATTTCTCGGAAAAAATAAATTCTTCAAATCAAGTTTCCTGAAATTGAATATTGCTTGTCCACTACGACTCACAAATATCTTTGTGCTATTCTAGATTAGAAAAACAAACTCACTTAATATTTTTTATGTCTCCGTTATCATCAATATCAGCGCTGAATGCAGAGTGTGATAAACGATCGGTCCAAAACACCTTCTTGTCACCAAAATCAAATCCGATACCATAAATAAATTCACCAGAAACTAGTTTTTCTGCTTCTTCAGTTGGATTATATGGATTTATCCTGACACAGTGTTAATCAGTGAGAATAAATTATTGATGATATTAAAACAGATAAAATTAATAACCGATGATAGCCAACAACCAATTTCATTGCTAAAATTATTTCCCAACTATTATGTGATTCAGAAAAACCTACTTTTAGTAATTCGTCTAACTTTCAGTAGTTAAGTCTGCACTACTAAAAACAGAGCTAATTAACTGAAAAATTTTACGGTCGATTTCTTTCTTCTTTTGTTTTTTCTCGAAACTTTATACAATGCACAGTTGTAATACTATTTAAGCAAAATAGGAGTATTTCACTTTCAGCAAAAATAAAAAAGAAAAAATCAATAGGTACTCGATACTTTTTAAGCAATGCTTTTGAAGAGGAAAAAAATACCTATACAAGCCCTCTCTCCTAGCGACATATAACCGCATAGCATCAGAGTCTCGTGATAAACAATATCCTCTGAGAGTATGATTATCATTACCAGGACCATGCATCATTTCCAGATGATAGCATTCTCCAACACATGAACAGGTGAATCCAGGACGATGATTCTGACATCCCTGATCACAGTAACCCCATTCAACACATTCATTGATATCTGATAAACAAACAACTTTAAATTTTATCATTATGGCCAAAGTAATTATCCTCCATTCCTATGATGAAGTAATATTTGAAATGTGACAAATTCTATAAATATGTTACTCATCATAAGTATTCCAATACGACAAAAATCCTCAAACATTTATTGTCCATTTTTACCAATTTTTTGGAGATATATCTCAATTGTTTAACTATAAGCGATTCTTAACACAATAACTATTAGTGTATCTTAGGACTTTATATTTGTATTGTATTAAATTAAGCGTGCCAAAGTTAATAAACACAAAATTATAAAGAAGCAGTTCGCTAATCATTCTGAAAGTCCTTCTTACCAGAACAGGTTCTGTGAAATCGTTCATCCAACTTGTAGCCAACCGGGCAAGTACAAACTCCACCAGATGGTGATGAGTGGCATCCGGCTTGACATCCTAATGATGGACAAAGATTTGATGCTGAAATTTCAGCTCATTCCAGTTTTTAAAAAGTAAATCGCCAAAACTTGAATTACTTGCTACTTAATGTTTAATTCTTCTTCCAGCTGGAAAAATTTCTCTTCACTACCTTCCATTACTATCAGGCAGTCTTTATATATGTATAAAAGCACAAAACTTTCATTGCAAAATATATCTGTAAGAGATAAGCGATTTCTTCTTCTGTCCCTTCCTGCGCTCAAATGGTTAATTTTTTTTAATTTACGAAGTTATTGAAGACACTAACAGCAATTCTTTTCATCGGCGCCATCCGAACAATCATTTTTTCCATCACATAATTTAGTTTTATGGATACAGTGACCCGAACCAGGACAGTTCCATTGCTGTGGTGGACAAAGGTACTGTCCACACCCTTCTTCATCAGAATTATCACCTGCAAATTAACACTCCAGATATATTTCACTTCATTGTTTCATCGATAATTTCTTCACTTTATCGACTGGCAATAATTCATGTTGAATATGTTAATAATGACGGATCACTGGCTGACAGAAATAAAAATCAGTTTATTCCTTCCAAAATTGAAGAACGAGTCGAGAAAAACAATCTTGTAAGAATTTAATTGCCGACTTTTAAAGCAGCTAATAGTTTGTTTTAACGACAATAAAAAATAGAAATAAACTAACAACAACTTTTTTAAGTTAGAAAGTTTTAAGCGCATATAGTTGGCCTGCAAGAGGAACGTGTAACCATTCCCCTGGATTGTTCAGAAATAAATGTAAACGTGTAAACATTAAATGAAAACTTTATATTGGTTCTAAGGACGGATGGGGGAAAAAACGTATGCTTAGTAAAAAAAAGTAAGGTCAAACCGCAGTCATCGTAGTAGTCGCAACGGAACTTCCGCGGCTGACATCGTTTGTTTTTACACTGGAATTCACCACCGCTGCACTGCTTGAATTCTAAAGGTCCCACCATTACACATTATTATCAAGTAGAATGTAGACTCTCAAGAAAAGGAAATGCCTCCAGAAATTTCAATCAGAAGAAATATTTCTCCAACTACTCTTAGGAAGAAATATTAAAAGGGGGGAAATTAATTCACCACATGTCGGCGGTTCATCTGAACCGTCGGCACAGTCGTTTGAACCATCACAAACCCATGATTTCTGAATGCATTGTGATTGATCTGCACAACGAAACTGATACTGGAAGCAGGCTGTATGATTGTGTGGACACGAATCCTATAATTAAAATGTCTCACCAAAAAAAAAAAAGTATGGAAGCAAAAAATGCGCAATTAATTTAGATCAAAAATAGGAAAAAAGTTCAAATTGCAGGACATCAAATTATGATGGCTAATTTATTCAGCGATTGTTTGCTACCAGATCAGAAATTCGTGTAGAAGGGAAGGAACAATATATCCAAATTACGCTTCTTATTTCCGTCCCTTATTATTTTTCATTTGCATGCGGAAGACCTTTTTATGATTTTAGCTCATTCTCCGTCCTGATTGTCTTTCTAACAAGAAACCAGTTGAAGAAAGAACACTTATTGATGAAGCAGCGAAAACAGAAACAACTCCTCGCCAGACTAGTTTTTTTTAAAGGCATACATCGTTCAAGCAACTTACTTCTATACATGCTGTCCATTAACTTCCGTTAATGAGTGGCAATTTACAGATTGATGTAGAAATTCTTTAGGGCGTGGAAAAGATAAAAATTAAAAGTTCCGTGACTTAGCAGTGCTTCTGTAGTAAAATTAAAGGAGAAATAAGTAAAATGAAGGAACCTTTTCGTCGCTCAGATCTCTGCAGTCATATTTCCCATCACACTTCTTCGATATATCGAAACACTGCCTCCCATCAGCACATTGGAATACTGATCCATCGTTTACATTGCAGGATACGCTCGGAGCTGCTGCAAGAAACAATAGCGTTTACACTGTACAGTAGTCTTGAAATCACAAAGCAATCTAGAAGTGCCGCTAGTAGCCTTCACACGTATCACACGCAAATAGAACGTTTATCAATAGTAAATAAAGCAAACTAACGACAGTCCACTTCATCCGAACCATCCGCACAGTCTGTTATATTGTCACATCGCTGGTATTCCGGAATACAGGAAGTCGAGCGCCACTCATACCTATCGCACTGCCATTGGTCCGCTTTGCAACCAGGATGTGCTATAACAAAGTTCCTAGTATAAATTACGGTAGCTCTAACAGTCTTCTCTTACCACTTCCCAGTTATCCATATCTATTATCCATCAGTGGAACTCAGGAAAATACCTCCAATAAACTTGAAGCTTGCTCGCACCAAAAAGATTTCCCCTAAACAATTTTTTTTGTAATGAGTGTAAAAAAATTTTTAATGCTAAAAAATACAGCGACTGTATGGTACTCATCTAGAACAGATTCTTCAGCACTTTTCTAACTTGGAAAATAGAGAGATTAGTGTGATGAAATTCACGATTTATATTGTTATTGGGTAATTAAGGGAAACCCTGCTTAAGTCAATCTGTTATAAGTAGCAAAAATTCTGAGGGCAAAAAAAAGAGAAAAAATAATAATTAATTAAAAAGTGAATCAAACTAACGGCAGTCCTTCTCATCTTCGCCATCTGAGCAATCACCCGACCCATCACATTTCCACTCGAATCTGATGCATTTGCCATCATTGCAATGAAAATCATTTTCTGAACAACCAGTAATGCCCGAATGAACCGATCCTGAGATTGGTCCAGGCAGCAGCACCTCACCTGGCGAGATTGGTGAATCTACTGCAAATGATACTGCTTATTGTCTCATGTACATCCAATCTTATAATAAACTTATAATTTTATTGTATGACGAGATAATAGGCAGATTGGCACATAAATTAAAATTAAGTGATCTGTCTGAACAGTGGTATTAGTTTTTAACAGAGAAAGCGCTTTAATGTCATAATGGTAATATCTACTTTCACAAATATTTCAACAATGAGGTTATTTTGCTACAGTATCCTTAGTTAAAGGAAAAAATTTTCCGAGAACTCTACAAACACTTATGGACTAATTTTCAAAAAACACGGAGGCATAGTGAAATACTTTTATTCGCTTTTGTTTTTGACACACTGATTCAGTAAACAGGATAGAAGTAAATGTTAAATAATATGAGCTAAAAGTAAATTTTAGCCAAGTAGTAAGGGAACTAAGAATGTGTTTAGGTCAGGTCATTACTTCTATCCTTTAACGTGAATCCATTATTTTTGCCTGTTACGATAATGCAATATTCATGTTGCATCATAAATCCGTACCATAAAACGTTCTACCAGAGAATTTGAAAGCATGTGAAGGAAAATCGGTGAAGAATAAAATGACAATTAATTAAAAAACTATTATAAATAGTATGGAAACAAGCCAAATTTTCA
>PQVD01000922.1:21136-108366 GCA_003012265.1 Setaria equina
ATTGGTGGTTTCATTAGATTAATAGTCAAAAGATTTTTAATAATTCTTAAAAGCTTTAAAAATGAAAAATTGATAAAAGTGTACTATAAAATTTAGTAGCATCAAGTCACCAAAATCTAATGTTCTACATACTACCTACCATAGGAAGGAGTATTTCATTTTTGGACAAACTCTGACATTTCTAATTGAAAATTTCGGCCAGTTGTGACCCTTAAATACTTTGAATTTGAATTGGAATCAAATCTGTAATCATAGATTTTGATATAGCATGACCAGAAAGAATTTCAATTCACAATGTATCTTTTAATAAGGATGCAAAAATTAAGAAAAGGCACAAAAATTTCCATTGCCCAAATTAAAAATTTATAGGCTTTCAATGAAAGATGAAATATTTATGCCTTTTTTAAAGCCATTTTGAAGAATGACAGAGAAATTCTGAACCAAATAAATTGTCTATTCTATGAGAAAAGATATTTCATAACGATAGCCTATCTACTTTTCAATTCATGGCTTTTACCTGCTTAAGATCACTCTTGTTCTTTTATTATTTCGATATTTTTTTACGATGTTAATGAAGTATATTCAATAAATTCTTCCAATTGTTCTATCTCCATCTCAATGAACTGTGCCGTTATGTAATGCTTAGTCTTTTCCACATACTTTATTGGATTTCCTTCTCTTCCACTAGTGAGGAAATCTCAGTACAGTCTACGCAATCGTTTCTGTTTGAAAAATTGTGCTTTTGCCTATATTTTCCGTCATGTGGAAGATAACAAAGATTGCGGGAACTGATGCCTGCCATCCCACCCTGATGGAACGAGCTATTGTTGTGGCGTTTCCATCTACCGTCCCTTACATCGCAAAGAAAGAAGAGACCCCGAGTGAACTGAACCCTTCCATTCCTGCAGAAACTATGATACAACACAACTTATCAGTAAAGTTATTTAGAAATGAAACATTATGGAAAGGAATGCAACGATCAGTCATCAGTGACTTGTTTTGTCTGAAAAGGAGCAAAAACAGCATCTCCGAGAATATTTTGAAATGTCCTGAGAAATGGAACCCTTTACAGAACTATGTGTATCTGTCTACTGATGTCTTGTGCTCTCGTAATTCTATTCTCCAAGGAAACAGAGAACGACGTGTGCTGTTGAAGCCTTCAATAATTACACAGGTATGAGCGACTGGCAAAAGCAAAACCTGTGAACAAGTTGAACTTAGACAAATATCGATCACCGAACAATAATTTACCTGATGATTCTGCATCATTTAGCATCAATCTAAGCTACAGTAAATAAAAATAACAGCCATCGCAATCCTTTAACATAATTTTTATTGCTGTTGCAATGAATTGAACAGCCACGTCACCAGGAACAGCAAGCATTATTCAGAAATGTGAAGATGATGGCTGCATTATACAAAGCAATTTCATCCATCAAAAATTCTTGAAAAATGAATTAAATAACTTCCAATCAAAATAACAAAAACACTAATCAAATTGACAAACGTATGGATACAGGAAACATTCCTGGAAAGAATAAACGAAAAGTACTCAGGAAGAAATATTGAGTGGAATAAAACAGTTTCCAAGGATTCAAGCAAGATGCTATGAAAAATGATCAATAATAAGGCCAATGAGATGGCTTCAACTAGCACTTCCGCATTAAGAACATGCAATTAAATCATAGGAAAATGGGTTAGCTTTCAAGTAACGATGATTTTACACAGTAATCAACTGATGATACTATCATTATTCTTCGAGAGAACGCTCGGAAACTACAATGTATTCCGGCAAAAAAAAGAAGTTATTTTTATAGCATTATGTTGAATGTTCCTATTATCAGATATCAATTCATCAGTTAATTCCACTAGATTTCGAACACCAGTGAATTATGGATGACATGCCAAGTATTCTCCGGATTATCAGTTTTTGAATAAGTTGCATTTGAAGCTCATTAGTAAAATCAACTAATCGATTTGCTTCTATTAAGGTCTTGGTCCAAGTGAATTAAACATTAAACCAAGAATTTTTTTCGAACTGGGATTACTTGTAAGGAAAGGATTAAGTGCAAATCAAAAGCACTGATCCGATAAATGTTGTTGAGAGACTTCCCGCAGGCAATGTGCATTGGCGCATTCAGTGGGAATCCATTGCGCATCATGAAGGACCTAATTTCAACAACGCTTTTCCTTTATCCATCCCCTCTTTGTCGCCATCTCTTTTAGAATAATCTGAAGAACATCTGTCCATCTTGTACTGATTTATGTCCCGATAACTTAAACAGGAACAGCATCAGTCACCATAATAGTAAGAGAAAAGTTTTAATCAGATCAAAAATAATCACCGGCAAATATTTCACAGCAGGTGGGAGTTGATGAATAATTCAAATGTTAGCGGTAGCATCATCCGAGAAACCCCATAGACACATAACTGTACATGTATTTTAACGGGACATGTTTCCGATCATATAATTCATATTTTACTATATTTCGGTATTTAATCATAAATTAAATCTCTAAAACTTTTTAGAGTGAACAGTTTTTAAAGCAGTTGAAGGAATTGTTATGCAGCGTAGAAGTGTTCATTTTTTAATCCTTCCTATATATTGTTAAATGAATTTATTCAAAATACTTCGATATTCAGAATATTAACTAGTAACGATACATTAACAAGTGATCAAAACTGATTTCTCGAACATTTATCTCGAATCACGTTCAGTGAAGTTAATTACCACTACTGTATCTACCGTAAATTTTTTTTTCGAGGAGCACTTCTCCACTCTAAGAAGCAGAAAGTACGGAAAATGAAATTCAACTTTATGGATTTTGCTCTCAAAGTCATTCATTACTTGCGCATAACATTTGAACGGTTCATATCGGGTTTTGTATACTTTCTTTTCTCTTTTTCTCTTCAAAATTTGCATTAAGGAAAGCATTTATTTATATTGTTTTTTTGTAGTTTCTAAAGCAATATCTTAAAAAAGAAGAAAGATGTAAGCAAATCATATCACACTGAAGTATATCTATGATCTTATCAGTAGTAACTCAAATTAATTAACGAGCACTTTTATTTTTTTCAGCAGTTACCAAGGGAATCATGAGCCGATATCCATATCCATAGTAACACGTTGATGTATCACGTGCAAAGCGCATTTCCCCTCTGTACAATTATTCTGTCCTATTGGGTCCCACTACAACATACATTATTTACTAAGTGGAATGTATCCAACTACCGCTGATCACTGCAACATAATTCAAATTGTTTGTGTCACTCTACTTCTCGTTCAAATGTAAATACGATTATTCCAAATAGTGGGAATAATAAAGCTGTTGTAATAACTCAAACAACATCCTCTCCATCTCTTCCAAAATTTCATTGGCTCGGCCATTTGTAATTAACTCAAGAAAGACACGAGAATTAAGAAGACTTATTAAAAAGTATGTGCCATCAGATGGTGGTTAAGATCGTGCCACAACATTTGACATATAGGATGTCAAGGCTTATTTCATAGATGAATAAATAAATAGTGATTTTCAACACGTAAAATTTTTAAAAAAAGAGGCAAAGAATGAAATTAATTAAGCAGAGGAAATAGGAATGACATAAAAATAAAAAAGCTAATTCCATAAGGAAATAATAATAATAGATCTGGAGATATGAAAATAAAGAGAAACCTTGTATGGGTATAAGATCCGGGTTAACTGCCCATGTCCACAGTTCACTTTGTGATAACGTACAGCTCAGATAATATAATAAAAATAGCATGCTCTAATGTAGAAATTAGTGTAATACGGATAAGCAGATGTGCTGTATGAATTGTTACTTCGCCTTGTGCGACGATTCCTACCACATCTGAAATGGATTTTTAAAAATACAAACGAACAAGGAAAGAACAGTGCCATGCTTCGCATCCATTTTATATATCAGAATGACTTCCGTTGTTAGGCAAACTTCCTGGAAGCATAAAGTCTTTCTACAGTCAAAATTTATACTGAAATCAGGAAATAAAGAATACAGCACGTCCTGTCGCCTTCTATCTAAAAATGGACAATTCACATTTCATTCAGCTGACAGATGATAATAACATTGTATCAACAGTACTGTTTTCAGAAGCTGTTAATATTTCCGACTGTTGTTACAGAAGAGTTGTGTTAAGGGAGAGGAAAGCAAGTAAGGCTAGAAATGAGAGAAGGGAATCGAACCGAACAGTGTTGCGCATGTCAACAGAACAAAAGACAGGAGGGTGTGCTGAATCAATTTCACAATCCAATTAATAAATAAATGTTTGTTTCGAAATTGAAACTACTAAGAATAGCGAGTATCGAGAATGAAAAAAGAAATCACTGCAACGGGGGAAAGGTATGGGAGGGGGCGGGGTAAATGAACCAACCAGCACCTCCTTCTCACCTGCCTGTCTTCCTTAATCATTACCAGGTGAAAAAGCACAATGATACAGGCAGGGTTATGTGGCGGAGATACTTCTGTTCAACGAATTCTCTCACTCCAACGAGATGACAACAACGATGGCGATGGCGATGGCAATGACGATGACGATACACCCCGCTCGATTCCCTGCACACCTCGATCACCCGCACCCGCACCAGCACCAGCACCAGCACCACCAGCACCAGCACCGGTATGCCATGTCGCACCAATACTACCTTCAGCCATGGTTGCGGTTGCGAGTGCGACTTTCTTCCTCTTCATCTTTCAGTTCTTTTCTTCTTTAATTGTTGGTAATACAGGATGGCTCTTCAGTCATTTTCCACACTAGGTTGCCAGATTGAAGATAAGACAGATATCTCACCCTGTTTGCTTACGCCAACGTCGCATACCTTTACTCATTAAGTGGTACCAGTTAACGAACCTCATTATCAAAATCCTTAAATTTCGTCGTCTCTTTCCAGCAACAATCGATTTGCTTCACTCATTTTTCATCCATTCTACTCTCCTTTCATTGAAACCATAGTAACGGTTATTTCAAAATTTGCATTAAATATTTCTCCATCACTGATTGATTTCTTAACAGTCATGTTTGAAGAATGCATAACCGCTCCGAACAAAGATACTTCAAAATATATCACAATTAGAGCAGTAGTTTTTCTATTCAGTTTAGTATTACCAGTAAGGTACGTTATCACAAGGTCAAGTACGACTCGCTAGCAAACAATCATATTATAGTTGATTTTGGGCGGTAAATGAGAGAGATCTAAGGAGACGAAAAATAATGGACATACATGATACGAAGTTGTGAATCAGAAATGGAATCACTAAGTGAATTAAGTTGCTGATATCTACAGCATCGATTTTCATTCACAGATGACGATCAAAAAGCTTCCACATAAATCAGTTTTACGAGTCCGACTGCTTTAATCATCTCAAGCATAAAGAAAAAGCATAAAGAAGCATCTGAAGTAACAACAGAACTTCATTCACATAGTACAGCACACCACCGATACCGCACGGAATGTGTCAGCTCGTAGTGCTGCCCAGAATACCACGGAAGGGGCAGGGAGTTGTCACTGGTCTCGTGAACGAACTAACCAGCCATCATCACCTCACTATCACAAACCTGATTTTGAAAGAGCATGGGCAGAAAGCGATCATCCATCCATTCATCCACCGTCCATAACTCACTTCCCCTTCCATTCCCTTTGCTGGTATCACCCTACCACATTTACACATGGAGACAATATAATGACCATACTAGGAAAGCGCAGTATCACGTATCGCAGTTGAACATCACTCTCTCATGTTTGAAATTCACGTACTTGAACGAGCAATTTGGTTAAGACAGATGACCAACTGGATCTCAGCGAAGGAAACAACTGCTACTACAGACGGTCACAAAACAAACTTACAAAAGCACAAAGTGGCATATTAGTAGCATTTCCCAAATTTGGCATGAAAAACTCACACTACCAGGTTTTAACTCTACACCGGAGAATTTTCAGCTACTGAAAGTGTAACTTTGAAGACATTTAATCAACAAATTTATTAAAAATCTATAGAAAGTATTATTAATCAAACGCGGTGAGCAATCCAATCAGAAGTCGACAGGAATGCATTAACTCTTTTCGATCTTCAAAGCGAAAAAGTTAAGATAAATCCTTACAAAAATACTGAAAAGCATTTTCACCACTTACTTCCTCGTAGGAAACAAACTATCGTATATCAGCGATAACCAGCTCAATTTTACAAGAAAATAGGAATATCTATATAAGTCGATTTTTTTCTTCTATCCTCATTCGAGCTATCTTTTCGACAGCATTATCCTCGTCTTCAGAACTTTCCAAATCGGGTATTTCATCTACGTTAAATAGGTCTTCATTAATCTGCATATTTCCAACATCACCTGTAGCGTTCTCCGACTGAAACAACAGGAACTAAACATGAGAAGCATATAAGACAGATATAAAAAACATGAAATACGCAATCACACAAATATTTATTATCTTTAAGCTTGTTCTTGTAGCGGTTTTCATTGATTCTAAAAAATTAGAAAAAGAGGTAACGAAAGGAGAGAACTAGTCTGATAAAAAAGATGCAAGGCGTCACGAAATGCTGTGGAACCTTTTCATCATCATCCAAATCATCATCCAACATACGTCCTTCGTCATCGATGCAGTAAAATGTGCGCTCATCGATTTCAAATGCTTTTATTTGTGACTAAACAAATTAGTAGAGTTATATTTGTAGAATCATAAAAGAGTTGAAACGAACAATCTTTCTATTAAATTAAATATATCGAGCAACTCCACAACAAAACTTCAGATATTTTCAGCTAATAAAATGTTGGCTTGCTCCCTCTGACAATTAAAGTGAAAAGAAAAAGTACTAAATAGAATGATCCAAACTTGTTACTACTTCTACAGGATTAATTAAACTGCTGAAACGCAAAAAGTAAGACTTCAAAATAAATACCACTGTTGCATACCAACAAAATTTATGTTGTTACTAGTAGGAAAGTAAAATTGAAGTGTATAACAGACAAATATTACCTCATCATCTTCCTGTTCTTTACAACCTGGTTCAAATGCAATACCACCTTCCATATCTCCCTCATCCTGCCCTACTAATTCTGGATTGTAAGTAAACAAATCACGGCCACTCATTCCAACCTATAATATTTAATATGAAGAAAACCTACGCCATCAAATTCTTAAGAGAATTCAAAGTGAAATTATTTTATTGTTAGGCAGGTGAACGCTAGATGTTAGTAACAACAATACTCAATCAAAATCTTTTTTTTAGTTGGAAATATTGTCTTCTGACATGATGTTTAAAGAAAAGTCCATTTAACTGAAGATAATCGGAGGCTACTGCTTAGAACTGAAGGAAGAAAGGGTGCATCAATGAACATGGTAAACTCACCGATTTACCAGTTTTAATGTTTCTCCTTTTCTCTTTCTCTTCTTCTACAATTTTCCGTTTCCTTTCTCGCAACTTTTTCTTTTTCCAGGAGATAAATGTTTCCAACGTTACCTTCGTGAGACTTTCTGGCTTAAGCTGTGCACGCTGAAATATTAAATATAAAAAAGGACAAGTAAAATATTTTTGCAATACTTCAAATAGTAACGGAATTAAAAAATACCTCTTTCTCGATTAGTTCTTCCAAGCTGATTTCAGCTAATCGTTTATGCTCTTCTAATTTTTTCCTATCTTTCTTCAGAATATAACCTGATGGCAAAGCATGCCTATAAATACAACCGTCGCCATTTGGACATTCCCAAAACCAACCATATTTGCTATTCTCAACGGCCTCCAGAAAATATTTGCAAACCTACAAAGAAAAGTAGAAGAACATCCCTACAACATGTTGAAATGCCGTAAGGAGACAATATTTGATTAGGAATGTGAAGAAAGTCATTCAGGAATATACAGTCGGTGCATGCATGCACATACAAAGGAACTTACAATATCTGTTTGATTCGGTCTTTTCCTGTCCTGTTCTCCATGTTTCTTTTCGGCGACTTCGCTTAATTTAGATTCATCCCATTCATCAATATTATCTGAAATCGCTACTATCTACGAATACTACTCCCATCATTATTAATGTATTAAAAAAATATTAGTAAAGGAAATAATATTCTAGTCTGCACCATTCTCAACGTAACTGGAAAAAAAAATTTCAGGAACAGAAAGATAAACAAGAATAAATCGCTGTTTTTCTTTCCCTTTCTACAAAGTATCCGTAACAAAAAATAATACCCACCTTCTTCTTTGGATAAATCCCGGCTATCAACATAAAGATTCTTTTTAGCCGTCTTTTGCTCTTTCGATAAGTCGTGACTAAATTTACATTTCTCACCTTTATGACACATTCCTTGCTTGTAAAACAAACAAACCACTGATTTGGGATCTACGTCTGCAACGGAGAGAATCAGCTATAAAAATCTCCACATTCCTAACCAAAATTTGTGCTATCTAGAGATGCAATTAGCATATCTATGCAATAAACATAGATGCAATTGGCCTTAGCGCACAAACAGAGTCAAGCTTTCTTCATTCTCCCACACTTCAGATATCACTTACTTTGGGAAACATAACAGCCTATGCCGTTAACGGTAGAAATTTTTCTAGCAACCATTTAAATCAAAGTATACCTCGCGCCACCTTTGGCATTTCAGTCACTGGTCTTAAAAGTTTATTCAAATCGAGTAGTTCATCCGTTTTTTTCTTAGCCGCAGCTTTTTCTGCATCAATTTTCGCATGGTTTACATTTCCGTGCTTGATCTGCAAGATAAACCTAAAGTCAAGTACTACATTAATGATTAATTTATTTTTGCTTGCTAAATCTGAACTAACTCATCTCTTACTTTCAAGTATACGTACTAAATGCGAAAAATTCCCAAAATATGGTGCTTAGCAACACAATGCAAATAAAAAGGAATAAAAAATTGAGAAGTGTAAAGTAATAAAAACATAATAAATGTACATAACTTTTAAAAAAAGCCTTACAAAAAAAAAAAAAAGAAAAAAAACTAATTCCTTCAAAAACAAATTAGAAAAAATGAGCACAGATTGCTGAACTCTACCAGCGATGACTTACTTACCTGATTTGTCACTTGCTGCACATATTTCTGTGTTTTTGCTCCTTTCTTATTTTTTAGTCCGAATGTTTTATCCTCAATTATTTTCTCCTTTTTTTTTTGCTCGGCCTTCTTGCTTGGAGCATTCTTCGGAGCCATCCCGTAGAATTCTTCCTGAAGTTCCTGAAACTTTGGAAAATATTACAATTAAAAACAAATCAGTTGGCAAAAAACGATGAATCAAGAATGAATGAAGTTCTTGGAAGAAAAAAATGGATTGTTATACCAGACCCCAGATTACAGTTATCAGAGATCATAGGGTGATTAAGAGCTATGGGAATTTTAGTGGTGTAAATAAAACCTAAAATTGCAAAGAGATCCAACCGAGATTTTGCAAGTGTAAGTTGACGAGAGCTAAATACCAGCAAGAAGTTCTTTTACCAGGTTCTGCTTAGCCTTTCCAGTGGCAGTAACATCTCGTTCTCGCCTGAAAATAGAGAAAAGATAGGAAGTAAATGTTAGCTGTTCACTCTTGAATAGTATTAGTTATTATTTGGCATAGCCATATGGCTTGGACAAAAGTACTCAGTCCCGAACATATCAAATTACGTGAAGCCAAACACTCACTCCAACCACACCCCTCTCCTCATCAAAACACAACAGCCGAACTACCCCAACAACCTTATCATAACCGGAACAGACTCTATATTCATCACAGAAAGAGTGGCATTCAAATTGTATGCCACGCTTTGTGAAATATACATGACTGAAGTGTGTTTGCTCTGTTTGAGAAGGTCTCATTCCCATGTCACTTTATTGCCACTACTTTTTACGGTATATTCTCTTCTTGTTTGTCTGTGGAAAATCCTAAGAATGACCATAAATATTTAAATTCAGGAAGATGTTTGTTAGGATTGTAGGCTGTTAATAGCTCCATGCTCTGAAATTAGCATCATACTCATCGTTGCTTATGAGTTTCACTGTTATGATTTCAGGTTGCTTAAGTTGTTATTATATGTTACAACGCGTCTTTAAGTTATTTAGCGGCGTTGAAAACGCTGGTTCAACAAACTTATCAAACTCTTCTCCAGATGACGCTTCACAGAATGATGTTTGTCCATTGCACTCTTCACATTTATTTTACTTCTGCATCACTTTTTTTTATGTTCTTGCCTCCCTTCACGGCATCAGTTGAAGTCTAGAACCGTTCGGATGTTAATGGGTTTTTCTACCATATGCTTCAAATAATCTTAGAATAAAATGATAGAAGTTACATCTTTAATCGTTCTAGAACGAACAGAGAAGTTACATCTTTAATTGTTCTAGAACGAACAGAGAAGTAAATGATTTTTTTTTTTTAGTTCAATGAAGTTTCATCACTCTCTTGGGATCTGCGAGTACAGTGCTTTCTTGGTTGCATCTGTCTTTCAGTAATATGTTCGTTAGCTGGAAGTGCTCTTCTTTTCACATGGAAACTTATCGGTTTTACTGTGATGGTGTCTCTTGGCAGTATACTGTCACTGTTTGGGTTCGTCCTCATATTAAGCCATTCGCTCTTTATTGTGGTTGGAAAGAGTTCTAGAGAAATTATATAATGACGCATAAGGAATTTGAAGGATTGCAAGAATTCTTTATTTCATAACAAAAAAAAAAAAAGCTTTAAGAAATCCAAAGTACATAAGTCGAATCAAATATCTTTCAATAACTCGTTTCTTTTTAGGACATGTTTTTTGATGGGACCATTGAAACAATTACAAAAAATGTTTGAACAAGGACGTTTCCTGGCATCACTTATATATTTGCTTTCTATAGTGTTTACACTGCTAGCCGGCCTTGTTTTTTCAAACCCTCCACTGGCATTAGTTTTTGTTATTGGGCAATACCTTGCAATGGCCTGGTATTCTTTGACATATGTGCCCTTCGGACGGTATGATTTTAATATCTTTTAGTTATCACCATGAAAAGTGTTGAAATGAAGAGGGTACGCAAGATTTTGTGCAGTAGAAAACTCTGTTTTAAGAGGATAGCTACAAAATTCACCTTTAAACAGTGCTGAGACTTTGTTGTATTGGGAAAACTTCATTACCATGTATGCATTTCAGAGAAATGATATCATCGCTGTGCTGTAAGTGCTTTAGCTGACGATTTTGAGAAAAAAGGTGGTCGAAACTCTGCAGTGGTATGGTTCAGGTTTGCATCCCGAAAGCTGTGATTTGTTTTAGATTGTGGCATTATTACCATTCTCTAACTTATGTTTTTAAAGCATTTATGGTTAATTATCTTTCTTGACTCAGACTTATTCTCTCATGGAAGCAATAGAGTTTTTCGTTCAAAATAGGACGATTCGGTATTATATCCTCCTTATCCTTTTCTAAATAAAACTGGTATAAATAATAAAGTTTTGAGATGAATATTGTAACTTTTCCAGAACTTTCTTCATCATTTCACTATTTGAGCTTGTACTAGTTGAAGTCATTGGATACGGTAGTTCACTATTCTATTCTCCTGCAAAATTCAAGTCTTCAAAAGTTTGTGTGCTGTTTATTTATTCTTCGTAGGAAACGGTGCAGTATTGGAGTGCAAGCATCGTAGTATTGATGGTATCTGTTTTTCATAGGTAGCCTAGTTTTGTACATGTTTTTGACACTTTGTCAGCAAATGTATATCCAGTTCTTCATGCTTTTTATTAATGAATGGTGATAACAGTGATATTGAAGACGACGAAATCTTGTCAGTTTTATAAATCTGACAATATAAAAAATTAAAGCCTCCATATGTATACTTCAAACACATTTTAAACTCTCACTTTATCAAGCATTCTGTGTCTTCATTTATAAAAATTCTGAAACTTTTGGTTTAAAAAGGTCGGCGGTGAGGTGTGAGGGGATCCATATGTGATTATTCAAATAATGCCTTTTTAGATGATCAGCTAATTGCAGTTGCTTCAATTAAGTCAGGATTTTAAGGTGATGTACATTATCAGTATTTTTTTTATGCATTTCTGCTGCACTTTTCACCAGCTATGGTCACAGTAAAGGATTCACGGTCAAACGAATGAATAGATTAAACTGAATGCATGAAGATGGACTATTAATTGAAGTGAATTTGGACATTCTGTCCAATTCCTTCTTCTGAGAAGTATAAAACTAAAACATCTAGCTTATGTGGGGTTTAAACGGAAAGTGTTTTACCTGGCTATGTTCTAGAGAAGACTTCGTAATCAGTTGCTCTGCCATTCAATATAAAAAAAAAATTCAGGTTTTATCATACTGATAGAAAATATGTCAGTACAAGAGTTTAACTCAACCTCAAAATATAGGAATGGAAGGAATTTTGAATGAACTGTTCTATTAACAATGTTTATGAAATGTGGTGATCACTGTAAAATCTTCGGAAATAGGAAAACTAGTCTGAATTGTTACACTGCACTCCTTTTTCACTAATATTATTAAAATTGTTCCATTCTCTTTTAAACTATACCATCGAAAGTGTACAACTACTATTTTTTCATGCTTTCATAAGCAGTTCCTATGGTGATGAGGGTTTCTTGGAAGTATAATGCATGGAGAATGAATCCAGCTATAAATGATAGTGATTATCACTAAAGTGCATTAGTTGACTGCGGTCTAGTCTCTAATAATTCTCGCATACTGAACATGAAAAAAGATTTGTATGATTATATTCAAATTATGTTTAAAGTACAGAATGCCGTTTCTTTTACTCTTCACTGAAACATCTGCATTGCTCGGAAGAAACTGTCATAAATAAAGGAAGTATGTTAGTTAATCCTTTGCATCTGCAAAAAAGAGTTAATTATTTGGATAGGATTTCTCATACGCATTCCATTAATTTCCGATTTCGTTCCAGTTAATTGCAGATATTTTGTTTCATCAAAAACTGCAGTTTGGGCTATCCACATCTTCTAATATTGTCCTCTATTATTCCGTCATTCCATCCCCCAGCATAAGTTGATTCCATATTCCATTTCGAAGCAATACCCTCCAGACATCAGTTATTTATAAATTGGTGACTTAGCAATATTGAGCAATATTTCATTAGCTTATATTTAAATTTTCGTCGCTTTTGAAATGCTTCCAAATAGCCCTCTCTTTCTTGAAACTTGTATGTGCGTAAACGGTAATATTTCCACGACACTCTTCATTTTTAAAATACTTGAAAAATGCCAATGAGTGGAGTTTCTACAGATACACAAAAGGACCGTCGTAAGTTATCGAGGAATGAAAGGTTAATTTAATCTAAAACTGAGCTACCAACTTTTTCTCGTAATTTGCTTGGATGAATTAGGCAGAATGAGTAAAAAAGGTGTTTGTTGAGAAGCTTTCAATTTTATGCCCCTCGGGGTATCACAGCACCTTCTCCTCTAAATAGTTCTTACATACTTTTTAAACTGCTTCACCTATCTGTTTGTTTCATTTTAATTCATCAATAATTACTTTTCGAGTTTATGCTCAAAGGTCATTCGAATTCCCTTCTTAGCAACCGTTATAATATTGTTTTTATCTACCATTGTCACCTTTTTGAAGAGCATTGCAAATAAACGATGATGGACAAAAGATGTCAGTGAAACAACTATCATTTTTCAAGTTTATATTCGGGATATTTTTTACTGAATCTAAATTTTAAATATGTTCATTAGTAATGGGAAGTCAATGGAGCGTCTTTAAAAAGGGGGGTTTCGCAAAATACTATGCACTTAGGTAGTTCCCGTTATGTCAACTATTCATCGTGCGGGAATCTCGGAATGTCATCTATTAGGTACCCATTCAACTTTCTAAACGCAACAACATTCAGAATACAACTTTCTTGTATGCTGTTTAATTTGTTCAAATAAAAAATTCCTGTGAAATAGTGCTTAAAAAAGAAGAGATATTTCTCAAAATGATTAGTTCACAGAAAACTTGTTGTGCTGTTTTTTGTTTCCTGCTTCATTTCCCTCTATTTATTTTGAATCCATTTTTTGATTTCCAAGTGAAGGAATCCATTGCTCGCTCATACAATGAAGCATCATTGATCATTAGCAGCATTTTAATATTTATTTCACTCTGTCATCAGAATGAGCTGTCATTCTGATTTTAACCACATTCACATAAGTGGTCTAGAAGTGAAAGTTCCCACAAGTAATACCGTCTATTTGGAATAACATGAAGCTCTTATTCTTCTTAGTTATGCTGCAGGTGTAAATCTATTGCAGGTATGCTACGACAAGTCTTTCTTCTCTGTTCGCTAATGTGCCTATGGAATATTGAAGCAAGTGAACTACCTGTGGACCGTGACGACTCATCAACAGTACCTCCTCGATTCTATCTCGAGATATTTCATTCAAAAAATCAAGAAAATGGAGCACACCGCCGACCTGCACCGCCACCTATTGGCCGCAGTTCACTAAAGCAAAAATTGGATCATTTCAGTAGCACAGACGGACGAAACTGGAGGCAGGTAGCCTGGCTCATCGTTCCTAATGAACACGACCACTTTCATTTCTTTACAGCTAACAATTTTGCGGAAAAAAACCAAAAAAAAATTGACATTACAGTTTTACACGTATAGAAAATCGCCGCAACAACGTCCGGACGGCGCTGTGTTCCTGGTAGTTGGCGGTGAAGACGGAGCGGACCGTGCCTGGCTATCAAATCAAGGCCTACCGTACGTCCAACTTGCGGATCAAATCAACGCTAGTATATTTATGCTTGAACATCGATTCTACGGTAATAGTCGTCCCACCAAGTATCTCTTTAATCAACTTGTTCGATCCAATATTTTCGTTTATACATTGATTTATTTTCGAACCTATGCTAGTTTCCAATTTGTTTTTTATTTTATTACAGTGAAATAGCACTATATTTAATTGATATACTTAGACACAGTGGTAATTTACTTTCAGTGATACTTCCGTTCGAAGTTTAAAATATCTTAATGCAAAACAGGCTGTAGAAGATATTGACAGGTTCGTTCAAGAAATGAACCAACGTGAGCGATTAACAAATCCGAAGTGGATTGCTTTTGGTGGAAGTTATTCAGGTCAGACCATAAAAATAGCTGTACAGCAGCCAAAACACCTTCCATCTACTAATCAACGAATCTGAATTAGTAAAGTAGATGGGACTTGACGCAATCGTCACTCACATCCAGTCACATTTTCAAGAAACAGAACACAGATGTTTCTGCATGAACTGAAACATCACCGCCTGCATCCTTTGTGAAACTGATTAGTAAGAAAGAACGGTAGCTGACATTCATTCGCTGTATTAGCAGGAAGACGTCTTAGTGCTGGTAACCACAAGTTTTACAGCAGAAAAAACAGGATTTCGGTCATATTTTCAATTCCCCCTGGTTCATTCAGATCTGTTGAAAAGGAACACTAAAATAGCCAAAGTTTGGTGCCTTCTAAAAAAGAGAAAAAGAAGAAACTCTCTTACGAAACTAGCATACTTTTTTATGGACGAACAATTCTTTACAACATTAAGCTCCAAGAATACATCTCTAAAAAGCTACTTCAGGCAATTTGGCTGCTTGGGCTCGTGAGAAGCATTCCCGAACCATTCGAGCAGCAGTGGCCAGCTCGGCTCCTTTGCAAGCTAAACTTAATTTTAAAGGCAAAAGTTCTTGCCACATTTGTTTTATTTACAAAATAAAAGAGTGCATATAACGATGATTAAAAAAGTTGACCCGACCGTAATTACATATAATTGGTTTACATTTTTTGTCAACAGTTTTAATGGTTCAACAAGAGAATTACAGAGTTCGAAATGCAAATCGAAAAAATTATAAGAAAAAAAGACGTTAAATGCGTAACGGTAATACGAACATTGTTCCAGAAGATGCGTCAAATGTCAGCAACACTTCCGGGCAGACGTGAACTCGTGCGGATATTTAAGTGTGATACCTTTCATATTTGTGAAAGCACTCTTATTGCAAATTTTTGGAGGGAAGTTGCCAGAAAGTTGATTTATTCGCATTTTTCAGATTAGACGACTCTCTAATTCGACCAACAGTATCTCAAAAAGATATCGCCAATTTCTTCCTTGTAATCAGTAATTATATCAGTTTCATTGTAATGCACAGTGGAATCAATGTGGTTTGTTGTACAGTTATCATTGTAACTGGATAATTTACATTTCTTGTCAATGGTTTTAATGGTTATAATTATTGGCAGTGTTGTCCCTAAAATTGCAAAAATTTTCCAAATTTCTTCCCGTACTATCAAAAAAATCTAGAAGACAATAGAACAACAAATCAGCGTCAGTTAGTTAGGGACTGATCCGGAAATTCTATAAGTTTCCAGAAAGGTCACCGTGATTTACTGACGCTGGATACGATGTGCAGCAAGTTGACACATTCACCGTCATTGCAATCTATACGGGTACTAATTGGTATGGTTATGGCATCCCAAGGAAAGTCTCCACAGTCAGCGATCGATGTTGGCTACAATAGTTTTCTTGAATTCATGCGAGACGAACGCTGGAACGCACGCAACGCACAGCGTTAGTAGTTTCCTCTATTTCAGGCTCTGAGCAAGAAACAGAAGAAAATATGGGCGAATAGCCTGAAAGACTAGTCGTCGAACGACTATTTGCGCTGAGAATATCCAATAGGAGAAGATGAGAAAAAGTGAACTTTAAATTCACCTAACAAGGTCTAAGGCTATTCCTTTGGTGATAACGAGTGATTGCTTAGAGATGGAAGCGAATTATTTTGATAATAATATGTGACAAGAACTGAGAGTGATCATCATTTTTCAGCTCGCGCATGGCTTTACCAAAATTGCCATGAATTTGGTCATTTCCGAACCAGCGAAGAATTAAGTGGCTTATTCGGTGGTACACTACCTTTGAGGTGTCTTACAGGTTTTAAATAAAATAGTCTATCAAATTTCCATATAAGGAAAAGTCAGTTTAATTTCTTGAAAATACTTTCAATTGGCTTACATACTATGTAGTTTCTTCTTGGCTCGTTGCACGGACGTTTTTGGTGGTTATTTCTCTCCTGAAAATACAGAGAAGAGGATTGCTGGGACGAACGAATATTTCGGTGGAAATCAACATTTTCAGGTCTGCACATCCAAAAATTGGCACTGATGCACACTATCTTTAAATTTCAGTTTGATAAACTCTTATGGCAGCACTAACCGAATGAATCATAACATAGTTTATCCAAGTTAGTT
Organism: Setaria equina; assembly: GCA_003012265.1. Taxonomy (NCBI): domain Eukaryota; kingdom Metazoa; phylum Nematoda; class Chromadorea; order Rhabditida; family Setariidae; genus Setaria; species Setaria equina. The sequence continues at coordinate 38,352 of PQVD01000922.1, forward strand.
TACGTCACTTGAAATTTAAAACTTCGAGATACACTGCAGGCGACAGATGTAATACTGTCTAATGGCTCCGATGATCCGTGGACCTTACTTGGAGTATACAATGGTACAAGCGCTATTGGCAATTATATTATCTGCATTGAAGGTTTCTTTTGTTTTAGATAAGAATTTGTTTGAAATCATTAACTTAGATCCTATATGATTGCTATTATATTCCTTAGTTCTAGCTTAAAAGGAATATGTGTTAACAGCGTAATATGTGATGGATTAACAGAAATGAAGAACATTGTTATTGTTATTCAAAATATTTAATGGAGAGGATAGTGATAATTATTTCTGAGGATTTAAAGAATACTAATGAATGAGATTGCAGGGACAAGCCACGTAGCCGATTTTTATCCTCCGAGCAATTCTGATTCCAACGCATTGAGAGTGGCACAATATAGGATAATAGAAATGATTCAAAATATTGTGTTGTAATTGTTCAGCTGGTTGCATAAATAGTTCAGAATTCTTACTTTCAAATTAATGCACTTTATCGTTCATTCGTGCAGTCCCATCTGTGATATTTATTTCTTCCAGCTGAATTCATATCTTACCACGACTGGCATTTCAGGAATTCTCCCAGTGCTTACTAAGAATGAAGGGTACCAGAATCTGATAATATCTAAACTAAGTTCAATGCTGACAGCATTTTTCACCTGTCTTCTCATGTTCCTACATTCTCCTAAATATTCCACTAATTCTGGTAATAACATGAAGGCTGAATAATTTTAACAGACAGTTAACAAATTCTGCGTAAAATATATTTAAAGTTCCAGCAGGCAATCTAAATGCTTTCCAGAAAAGATTGTGAAGAGTACAGATATCACATGAAATGATGCCCAAAAGAAGACACGATCCGATCAACAAAATATGTCGCAAAACTGGATTATCGGAAATGGCTTTCCCTTTAAAAAAAAAAAAAAAAGAAAAGAAAAAAAAAATGAAAGGAATGTTGAGAACGGTATGCTTTGCTGTGACACATCACTGACACCTGTAGATTTATTCTGAAGTGAAGGAGGGATAATAATGAAATGACTACTTTATCTGTCCGGTAGTTATTGCACTCGTCTTGTAACACACCAGCAGTTAGACTGTAGCTCATCGTGAAAATAAGCTTTATAGGTGCATGATGGTGATAAACATAACAGTGTACAAAATAATGTTTGTACAAATAGCATTTCAATGCACTTCCTTCACTTCACCACCCTATCACTGTTATCAATCAGTAAAAGAAGTTTAAATGTTTACCCCAATCCAGCATTCATATTGTAGCTTCGTCAAATAATACCAGTGTTCTTCTTAAAAAAGGCATTTCAATTGAAATTATTCTGTCTTTTACTATTTGTCTCTAATTCAAAATACTTTAATTGTAAGAAATACAATGCAGAAATCAAAACGATTCTTTACTGACCTCATCTACTTCAGAAGCATTAATTGTGATTGTCATCAGTAACTCGTAATCAGTAATGTATTCAATTTTGTGACAGAAGTGGAGCTGACTCTATGAAAGGGTTACCATTTCTTTCACAAAATGAAATTCCTTAGCAATGTCATCCAATACTTAACCCTTTTTTATCTGGAGAATTTAAATGAATTTTCAGAATTACACTGAGGTCATCCCTACTTTTATTTCTTACACCTCCTCCTTTCTAAGCCATGTCTTTTCTAAACATTTTACAGTTGCACTGTGTTAGAAATTTGCTAATACTAACAATGACAACTGAGAACTAAATCAAACGTATTTGGTAATACAGGTATAGTAACTTAATATAGAACTAAGTGCTTCTAAGTTTCACATTTTGCTGTAAAGCAACTTTGTTCTCAGTTTAGAAGATCTAGATAAATGGGATAATGCTGATCTAACAGATTCACTGTTCATTGTCCGAATCACCTGTTAGTGATGAGGAAAGCTCACCGAAGAATTTAAGATGAAAGTGGAATCGGTATAACCAGACAACGTAAGTCCAGCGTAGTTAGATATTTTATGTAAATTGTATATTCCATGTACTTCAGAGTTCAGATTCACTGGTGAAATCAAGTGACAGTGATGAAGAAATCTCACGGAAGACACAAGTCAATACACGACACGTCAAAGCACATCGACGGCAAATGTAAGATCGGCTTATTCGCTTCCCTAACGATAGCATAAGAAGTTTGCAAACGAATGAATTAAGTTGTAAACTACTTCCAAATGAAGTTGAAGACCTGATATATGTTATAAATGAATAAATAATTACAACTTATTATTAATCAATCTCGTCCAAATAATGGGACTGGTACGGTCCAATACGGAAGATGTATTTGGTCTCAACGCAGCGGGTACTTCATCTCTTGCTTCCTCGGTTGTCCTTCACGATATAATTGGTTCGATGGTTTCGTGACGAGAGTGAACGTTGATACCCGTCCCTTCGTAGACAATACCACGACAGTATATTGACACCATATTCCCGTAACATATTTGTTATGAATCGATATTTGTACGATTTTCGGTTTTGGGTAATACAAAAAGGAAAAGGAAAAATCGACAGTCCCTTCGTTGAGCGATGCGTTCTTGCTTCATCACTTTGATGCGATGCATCTTCCCGTGAACGCACCATTAGCGTGATATGATGATCTCCTTTTCTGCAGGACCAAATTTGAAAATGTCTAGGCCAGATGAAATGTACTATTTGGCTGGGTGTATATTCAGGGTAAAAAGCTTCTGGAACTAGAGTCAGGACTTACTATTATCCCTCAATCTCGACAACAAAACAAAGTGATGCAACAGAGATAAATGCGTGCGCAGATGTACAGTAACAGTCATGTTCATCTATGTATAATTATGAGGACATTGAACCGAAGAGGACAGGTGTTTTGCAGGTGTTTCTCCTACTGTCATTCATAATTGCAGCATCAAAGAGACACAAGAAGGCCGATCGTGCACTCTCTGCTGGCTGTCAACACCGTGAACTTCACACTGTCAAGTCTGAATTTCCGCCACTGATGCCGCTCTTTCAAGGTAGTGCTTAAAAAATTTCAGTAATTAGCGAAAGAAGCTAACTTTTATCCGCTTGTACCATAATCGTTAAGGTTCTGCTTACGACTAGCGAAATGATAAGAATGAATATTTCATTTAGTCTTCCGGAGTTTTTCCGTGCCCTGAAAGTCGAGACTGTAGAAGTCATCGATTAACATCTCCTTCCAGCTCTTTGGTTGCTGTGGACAGGAACTACTCATCTCATCGGTTATCCTTCTCATTTTCCGTATCAGTTCACCGACATCCTGACTGTTTCATTAACGGCTTCTCTTCCACTGAACACTGAGCAAAAGTGATCCATTACTCATTCAATTTTATCACTCATATCGATATCAGCATTCTCCTTGATTTGATTATTTTTTGTTCTTTTTCTGCTCTCCCTTTTTTAATTGCAGCACCTACTCTCGCAATACTGTTTTGTGTGTCACATCCGGAAGTAGAGTATTGAGAGGGAGAATTCAACTAGACAAATCCAGTAGCCGAGGCAGGACATCCCTCCCACTACACTGTCAAGCTGTCAACTGTACTAGGAAAGGGCAACCGCTCAACTATTGCTCTCAGCTGTTCGGCTTCTGTTTTGCTTCAGAGAGCACTCGCAGAGCTTGGTGCCTTAAGGAAACATGAATCAGATGGATGAAATCTGCTCTACTTACAGTTAAAGAGATATGTTACTCTCCTAGAAGCCTATCGACCCGTTCTGTTCCTCACAGCTTTCACTCAAGTAGTTTCTCAGATGTACACTACTGTCCGGAACGATGAAGCACAGTTGGTAGTGCCGAGTAACAGTAGGAGGGCGAGGGGGAGTAGTGATTCGGAAAAATCCTGCAAGTGCTACTGTCAAGGCGGAAAACGAATTAGCTACCCGTACGGCTGGACCACCAGCACTTCCGCGGTACAGGACAGCAGCGGTTCGTTTTTTTCAGCTCAGCTGATGATATATTCTCCTTACCCTGACACTATCTCACAATATAAATGCTTGTTGCAGATGATTCATCGCGTACAGAAGACCGTTCATTAGCAACAAAGTCAACTCCTGGCGAACATGTATCCTACCAAACTGCACACCCTGTTGCAGTGAGACATCTCGAGAATCAAACACTGGAGAGGAAGCCAAGTTTGCCCTTTTGCTAATTCATTACAATTACACCTTCGTATTCTTTGTCACTATGGTTGATTGCAACTCGGACACTAACCTTTTTCAGAGGAATGTGCTGTGTTTGGTCTAAGGCTATAGAGGAAAGCTTAAAAGTCACTTAGATGATCTATTATATCATTCATGACCTTTCATATTTGGATTGTTCTCTCATTATATCATCCAGTGGAATAAAGATACTACACACATCCATATGAATTTTTTTTTTTTATCAATTATCGTTAATATACTTATCAGTGGTAAAATAATGTATAATTAAATTTTCAGGCGTTTCAACTCAGGTATTAAGCGCCCTTATTGGGAATTCAGGAAGTAACACATATAATCGAATTATGGGTAAAGTTATGCGAGTCCTTGTAAGTTCTCTTAACGTCCTAACAATTGTTCATTCAACTGCAATATTATGACTCCGTCGGTATATAATAAGAGCAATTATGAATTGATGCTGTTTCGTTTGCACTTTTTCGTCACTTTTTCAGCGAAAATGAGTAGCTGTGGTTACGTATTTAGAAGACAGTTGAAATTGACAAGGAAAGGATAAATGTGTGAGTAATGATAAATAAATAATGATTTGCTTACAGGTAGCTGGATCGAAAAAAGTGGGAAAAACTGCTTGTTTAGAACAGCTCGCTTGTCTCAACGACATCACTAATGAGGTTTTGCGTTTATAACTTTTGAAAAGTTCATTCATGCTGCTTTGAATTACTTCTCTCCTCACCTTTTCAGCTAAATTTATAACAAATAAGGATTTTTCGGTAAACAGGGTGCACTTTAATCTTCATGCATGTGTTTGTTTTAGCCTTACGTTCCTACCATTGAAGACACATATCAAGTGCAAATGGATTATGGAGATCGCCCTAAAGAAATTATGGTTTTTCACGATACGGCCGGAATTAGTGCCAGTGGCCCAATTGAACTCAAAAGATCTTACATTCAGGTCCATTCAAAACATTTCGTTTTCTGGTTTCTGATTACATGGATTTTGTTGTCACAGGCCTGCTTTTTCCTTCATCAATCCAGCTGATTTGTTTGGTAACCTTTGAGGTGACGTTTCCCCATAATTTCCTTGAGAGAAGGTTTTTACTAAATCTTTTTATCTCACAGAGAGTTGTAATGCAGGTAGCGGATGCATTTCTGTTAATATATTCGGTTGTTGATCACGAAACGTTCAACAGAATGGATATGTTAAAAAAAACGATCGATAAACAGTTTGGGAAAGATAAGAAAGAGGTCACTTTTTTTCCTTGAAACCTTATAATCTCAAATAACAGTACCTGTTTCTACATCTCCGAAAGCATCAACAAATTTTCCTTATTCTTTCATTGTTGATGAAATATCTGGTAACAGTTCTAGGTGCCAATAGTTGTTTTGGGAAATATGACTGATCTTCCGGGTAGAAAGGTCGACAGTGAATTTGCACAGAGTTGGGCTTCCAAAGAAAGAGGTTTTTACATATATTTTCATCTGTAACTTTCTTCATTATTTCACTATATAAACTTTTCCTTTCTAAATGCACTTATTCATATGAAAATTGAGATTTTCACTCCTTTTCTCTTGAAAAAAGCTTAAAATGTATGGTTTTCTTGTGCGATTTCCTTTTTTTCTTCTTTTAGTAAAACTGTATGAAGTAACTGCTAAGAACCGTAACACATTAGTGGATTTGGTGATATATTTAGGCAGCAGGCACTTCCATTCTCAGCGTAAGTTCTTTGTTATAAAGATGTTTTCATTTTTTTATTATACGATTAGTAATTTAAGCCTGAGAAGGGCTTGGATTATATCTATGTTTCAGATCTCAGCGGTGTGAGAATACTCGATAAAATGTGCTTCTCAACACAGTACCTTTCTATATCCAATTAAATAAAAAGAAAAAAACTTTTAATTTGATTTTATACAATAATTTGAGTAGAAAGCTCAAATTTTTATGCAATGGTGGATCGAATTAAATTCATTTACAGGAGAGTCAAAATTTTCTCTTTCTAAGAAGCTGAAAGCTGAAAAAGCTAATGCTGCCATAATGATGGATTTATGAAATTATTATTATCGATTTCTGTGTTATTGCTAATTTGGCAGCAGAATTCACATATGTTGATTTTTATTGGAATCATATTTTAAATATTTTCACGAACTCTACGTTCTCGAATATTTATAATTGTTGCCTTGCAACTGTTTTATGCCTTTATTGAAGGGTAACCTTAAATCACTTTATTCATTCGTTTAGTCTTCCCTATAAAACTCAAGAAAATTTAAGGTAAAAATTTTCAGTAAGGATTATTGCGGTTTTTTTTTAATATATGTATATGAAAATTAATGATATTATTTATAGGGTAATCTGCTGACCTGTTTGTCGCATCTGTTTATCTGTGAATTGATTATGAATCACGCATGTCCATAAGAAAAAGCGTGGTTTATACGTGTATCTTTGAATTTTACCATTTATTAATTCAATTTAATGCCGTACAGTTTCCTGAGGAATAGAAAATTGCTGTGAGTTTCTCATTTCACGCGTTTCTATTTTATTTGAATGAGGATAATTGTATTTTACATAATTTCTCATCATTTATAGTAACACGCCGAAGAACTCAAACAAAGTATAATATTGAAAAATTTACATCCTTTTTAATCCAGACTGAATTAGTCGTATAACTCTTAGTCTGTTCTGACAAAACTCAGTATGCACTGTATTTAAAAGAAGATATATAAAAATTGAGTTTAACAAAACAGAACGCATAAATTAAGACAGAAAGAGACAACTGGAAAGTCCTTATAGTATTCAAGATTAACAAAATTCAACAGTAAATCATTTAAATTACATTGCGAAGAAATTGTTAATTTTAGGATGTGGAACAGTGAGTGAATTAAAAGGTTATAAGTCTGTTCAATGACTGGTTTGTGTTTATTGGAATAAATTTTGTTCTCTTCATTATATCCCAATTTGCATAAAATATTTTAACAGTTATTTTTGATGAGGCAGAAAACTTTATGTAAACATTCTAAAAGTTCTAGCTAGCGAAGAAATTTAAATTAATTTGTGGGGCAAGTTTGGAATAAGACAACGAATAAATGATAAGCTATAAATACCGCCAATGGGACTTGTGTCTCATTTGACGTTTGATGCTGTCGTACATGATGGTCATCATGAAATGTCTTTTTCTAAACTTTGTGAATTCTGCTTCTATTGATTCCAAACAGTTTTTTGGGGATTTAGGAAAGGTCACGTTTTTTTCCTTCATTTTTTGCTAGATAAACAAAATCAATATGATACTAGTTTACAAAAATCATTCATAATAATAAATTTCAACTTAAATATCTCGGAATGAACAATTTCAATTTAAATACCCTGAAACAAGCAGTGGGTTTCACCTAATCTAAATTTAATAATAAGAGTCCAGTCTGACCTCAATCTACTATAGTGAGAAGGAATGGCAGTTTTCAAGGTGATGAAAATGTGGTTATCAGCATACTGTGATATAGTGCCACATTTAAAATTATCGTTGTGAACATTTGAGGTTCCACAGTGACATATATATCCATTTTCTGGAATATCCCAATAAAGGGCGAGCTGGAAGTAGACCACTGTGCTGCGAAGTTAATGTCAGTAAAGTGAAATCTGGAAGTTGCAGAATAAAAACGAAGCTTACATACCGCCGAAGATTAGTAAAAACACAAGTCTGAAGGAAATCAAAACTTCATATCCTACTCCAGCAAATGTTTTATCGAGGATCGTTACACATAATTCGAGTAACGAAATAGGACCCTTAGATAGTGAAACCGACGGCTCAAATGGCTCTAAAACAAAGTATCACACCAGAAGCTTCATTTCTAGCACTTATTCTGAGTATATCAGCTCTGCCAGTAAAACTTTAGCGAGCTTTACCACGAGATCAGGCACCTCTACAACCTTTTCATACCAAACTGAACTTGACATCACCAAACCAATAAATTACACTTCTACAGGTTTGTTTTTAAATTTATGGTTAGACCGCATTGTCCATCAAGATCATGATCATAAGATAGTAAGAATTTCTGATGTCCAGATGCATGGAATCAGAAGTGCGAATACATTTAATTTTAAGACATCTATATTTGTCAACTGATTCTCTGACCTCTAAAATCGAAATGAACCAGAGTATTAATTAATTGTTCAATGCAAACGAAGATAAACGAATAATTGTAGAGAATCCAAGACAAGAGAATACAAGTAGCGCCGTTCTCGAGAAGAAAGTAACCGAAAATTTGGAAAACATTGAACAAACAACTAAAGTTAATGCCACATACTCGTGTAATTTTAACGTAGTGTAGGCAGATTCCGAATTATACTTGTTCATCTTTTACAGCAACAATTTCATGCCCGGAACCGTTTTACATCTTATTTTAATGCATCTGAGTGAAATAACTGGTTTTTGATTTCTGAAATGAATGAAACATACTAGCAGTTATTGTTTCAGATCGTACATTACTTTGGAGTATGCTGACCAGTATAGCACTCGTCACAGCTGCTCAGATTCTCTTCTTCTTTCTCACTTGTGGTAATTACATCCTTCGACAAAAAGAAGATTAAAGGAGCTTCGATTTGAAGTTATTTGAAATCAAATTTTTTATTTTGTCAGTTTAAAAGATAAAAAAAAATGAGAAAGCCCTTCATCGAAAGCTGTTCACATCCTCACTGCCACATGCTTTTCAAAATATAATTAAATTTTACAAAGCATTTCCTTCCCTGTAAATGTATCGTATTTTTTTTTTGGCTCAAAGTTCATCGCTTGCCAGAAGTGAAATTATTTTAGTACAAGGAACTAAAAAAAACTCTTATGTCTTCATCGTACGTATCATCAAGGCTAACTATTGTAGAAGAAAGTTTCTTTGTGATGACAAAGTGTGAATTCGACATAACCTTATAAACTATCGGATACATTGAAGTTCATTAAGCTATGCTTGTATGCTCGTACCAAACCATTTTATCTCTTCGTATTGAATAAATTTATTTTTAAAAGCTCAAACAGAAATTTTAACAATAAACACAAGAAATATTTAAGCTCAGAATGCTAATGAAAATTAAATGAGCAATGGAAATGCCTACGGGCCAGCGACGAGCATAAGTATGAGCTATGATTCATGCTTACTTTTATCACTGTTACTTTACCTACAAACCCGTGGATGACAAACTGGGCTTTGAAATAGTAGAAAATTGAGATAACCAAAACAGGACTTCACCACTGCACTGCATCTTCGGAAAAAAAAGGGATGAAACGAAAGCCGGTCGTAGCAACAAATGGTTTAATTCTTTGTTAAGTGCTTGAAAAAATAAATTTAGCTTCCTCTTTTAATCCTGAAAGAGGGAATAGAGGGAGTCAGCAAAAAGGGCAAATTAATTAATTGGTTATTAAATAAAAGAAATTTGGTTGAGCAGGATTGAAACATGTATGTATATTGGGCAGTCCGTAAAAACGAAGTGAGAATGAATTATTCAATTCATCTGACAGGCAAGATTTTAGTTCAAGCGTTTTCTGCTGCCAAATATAGAGTTCTTTAGACGTTGACCCAATCCGCCACGTTTATCTACCACTGCTGAAATTTAGACAGTAAATAATTCAGGCAGATTATACGGAATTGATAAAACAATAGAAAGCCACATTTTTTATTAGTGTAGATGATTTAGTGCCACATAACAGTTTTTATTAAATATTAAACTTAAAACATATAGAGATAACTTTGAGACAAAAAGTAGTTAAAGCAATGTTGTACTAAATGGATCAACTTAATTTACCGTAGGACGCAGTAGCATTGACGTTCTGCACAACGTGTTTTTTCCATGGATAATGACTCAAACTATTACTTTTCATTAAAGGAATTGGTCCAGTTGGCATTATTTCACTAGCAACCTGAAATATTTACAATCTCAACTATCAAAATATAGAGGGCTTCTTTATTATCTATTTTCTACTGCTATTCGCGCGCCTTATCATGAGATAGTATTACCTTATTGAGTGACACCAATGAGGCTGCGCTAACAGGTGGCTTCGATGCACTGATTTTCCGTAGGAATTGACCGATTCGATTACCGGTAAGTTTATTTGTGGTACCTAGTGGTTTACTGATTGGTTGTTTGCGATGGCTGCTAATCGACATATTGTCAAGTTCGCTGCCACGTGAAAAGCGCTTCTCATCAACCTAATATAATGCAACGCAGTGACTTGTTGATATAATCAAATATGAAGTGAGCAAAATGCGGGTTCTGATGGCATATTTCTGTTATGTTGTAGCTTACTTGAATATTATCATAGAAGCCATCATCTTCCTCATCCACACTAGCTGTCCGAGAAGACACAGATTGCCTTCTAAGAACTGGCCCACGGTTACCAGGTGAATTTGACATCAATGAATGATTGTTTGCTGACGCGTATGATGATGGAGCACCTAAAGAGGAACCCGACGAGTAGTAGCCACCTGTCTGAGAAGAATTTGTGGAACCTGAAGCATGTTTCAATTAAGGATAAAATACAAGCAAAAAAAACTTTTTTTTCAGAAAAAAAAAAGAAATCTAACTGAAGCAAAATGATGACCTGGTGGACGAGGTGGAGGATGGGTCACAGGAAATGCCGGAACAAACTCAGCTTGTGCTACTGCAGGTGTCAAAGGAAGGCGTCGTTTCAGCTGAAACGCTGAACGTGCCGTCAGAGGGGACTGCTTCATCGATGGTTTGACCGGAGATAACTGAAACTATCTATTAGTTTGTTGTTTGTTTCTCACAGACTTCCAAGATATTACAGTGCTAATTTGTAATTTTCCTCACTCTTCACCTCTTTCCGAAGAGCAGCAAAGTCAGTGATTTCATAATAATTATCGTCATCCTTGAAGTTTGAAGCTAGTTGAATATTATCGCTGTTGCCATTGCAAATACTACGGCGCCACATTGGTGCATCTGAATATAAAGTTGAAATTCTGCCAAAGGGTCAAAAAGGAAATGAACAGAGAAAAGACACTGCAGCCAGACTATACCGCTTAAAAGGAACAAAGAAATGGAAGCATAAATCGAAAACAGATATTCCGGAAAACAGAAACTGAAAAATGAAGCAAACAAAGATAAAAAAGCATTCCGAAGAAGTGTCCTCCATCACGTTAAGGTTTATTTTGGCAAAATTATGCATCCTAGAAATGAAATTAAATCGGATAATGAGTAGTAGCGGATATCAAGCTATTAAGCAAGTCTATTCAATTCAGACAGCGCGATGCCACATGTTCTCTCACCGTACCGATGGCGCTAAGATTAACCAATTCCGGTACCTTTTCCATTCACTGAACTCAAAAGATATTCATATGGCAAAGCTTAAAAAGATGATATCCGTTTGTGGTATCACGCCGCTCTTACTTTAACACTTTTATTACCTACCAAGCATTAGATCCGAAGAGGTTGGGTTCAATACGTCAGTCTGAAATATGAGTGAGGTAACACACACTGAGTATGTTTTCAGTGAACATTATAACGGTTGTAACGGCGGAGAAAATGAAAATATATTTTCACCGCTATTGAAGACTTTGACGTAATGTCTATACACTCTAAATACCACACGGCTAGCTTTTGATGCCTCAACTCACAGCCGATTAATGGTTGCAAGACTTGAATGAAATCAAGTAACAGAATGATCTTGAATATTACGCTATATAGGAAGGACTGGTGAGAAGAATAGGGCAATCTAAGTATTCAAATTAAATGTTTACGCTGCTTATTCTCGAATATGGACTGCATTGCTTCCACTTTACTTGGATTAATCTTTTCTTGATTGATTGTTTCGAACGGAGAGAAAATCAAACTGTTCTTTCTTGCCTTTTCTGAAAATATTGAAAGCCATTTAATCTCACCTTAGTGTGGCAGCATAATAAGATGAGACTGCAGGAATGAAATACTTACGCGCACATTTGCGGCCTTTAGATAGTTCATTTGGTGCTGTCACATCACTAATGACACTCTCCAGCATAGTTGCCATTTCATTGAAGGAAGCTTTCAATTTCTGAGGATGGTGCTTGGTGCCTTCTAATCTGTAACCATGAGGATTAGGAATCTTGAGATACAAAGAAAGTTGAATCTTTCTTGAACCAGCCATTCAAGAGCATACTTCATCCTAACAGATCCCTGGACACTACATTGTTCCACATTCTGAATACTGACCGTTTTCTCGTCCTTACCACCATGACGCACAAAAAACTCGTTCCCGGTGGGAAAAGAACGTCGTTTGTGAGCCACTAGGGTCTGAAATGCTTCTAATTAGGATGAAAACACTGTTTCGAACTGATATTCTAAAGTATTCCCATAATTCAATTATAAGAATAATGAAGCGACCAGATGTTTGTCACATTTCACTTGATAATAAATTCATATTTTAATACTACGCAGAATAGAATCCACAAATAAGACTAGCAGATTCAGTATCACTATCTTATAACATGCTTACAACCTGATCAGTGTTCAGCTCCAATTCTGCAACCAAGGCATCGATAGTTACTATAGGATCTGCACTATGAAGAGGCGGAGGTCGAACACCGGATGAATCTGGTAAACTTGTCACCGAACCACACATCGTGACGATACTCGGTGGTTGCAGTGGTGTAAATGCACCTATTTTCCGAGCAGAATGATGGATTTCCTCCGATCGAACACTGCTCATTATTTTATGGCGAGGATCCTGAAGTTCATTTATCATTTCTTTTTGATTGCTTTACCTGGAGAACCAATTAAACATCATATCAGTGAAATTTCATTTCAGGTAAAATCCAACCTGAGATGTTGATCTCCATGTCACTGTGCCGAAATCACGATGTCTTTGTTGTGATGGAACCCTTTGTTGGTTTTGGTTACTGTTTATATCGCAATTACTTGCCCTGGAGTTATGAAATAAGCGTGTTTCCAATAAACTATTTCTTATTCACTCGAATTAGCTGATATCTTTTTCTTCATGATAACTTAACCTCACTTTAGAAAACATTACAAAGTTGAGTTACACGAACCAAACATTACTATCACAAAATGACTTCGAAAAATTGCTGGAACTATTCAAGTTGCCAGTGCTACCACTTGGGAAGGTAAACATCGCTTGAGCCTTTACTGGTCGAGGCTTGATTGGATCTGTTTGTTGAAAACCATGTCCTCCACTACACTTTCCTACCGATGGATCCAACTGATTAGCATCTGCATGTCTACAAAGAAACTAATTTGCGAGTGTTTTGCAAGTTTTACCAGGGATTTCTAATTCTCTTAGAATAAAAGGGAAATAGTTCAATAGTTGGCGGAATTTTATGATTAGTGAGAGATGGAAAATTATGAATCACTAAGCTTTATCAAAGCATACAGCGTAACACGCCTACCTTATATATTTGGCTGTGGAAGCAACATTCTGGATAAGATCCGGCATATCTCGCGCTTTTTTCTTCTTCCGAACTACTGAATTAATTGCTGCTACTTCTGCTGAACAACTTCCCAATGAATGTTCATCAAGATCGGGTTCCTGTTAAACATCATCATGTGCCAACTGCGCATTTTCTAGCTATCATAATTTTACTGTATAGAAGTTTTCGTTGCAGACTTTAATTTTTGACAAGAGACCAACAAACAGGATCGATTTATTCACTCAACTTAACAGAAGACCACCACTTAGGACATGAAATTTGATATATAAATATCAGATCTGTCCGTAGTTTCTGCTTTTTCAGTAAAGCTATAAACTGTTCCAGTTCTTTTTTCTTTCTTTCTTGCAGTAGCATGTGCCTTGTAAATGCCCAACTTGGATCAAATTCTAATTTTTAGCTCTACCGAAGAGAAACTACAATAAAGAATTTAATTCTACTCAGGACGATAACGGAAAAAATATTTAAGTTTCCGTCTTCCCAAACATTTCCGCATATCTTTCTTCGTTTCGTTGGTCCCAACTCTCAAAGTGCATAGAAAATTTCCTGTTGCTTAATAATTAGCTACAATTATAGTTAGGAAGAACTGGATCATTAATTTTACATTGTGGAGATGAATGGGTTTATCATTGAAAGCTTATCGGAAATAATTTTTTTTAATCAAACAACTGACAAAATCCAGTGGATACTGTCAACACAAGGAAGGATTCATTAACTCCTGGTAATTCAATAATTCAAGGATTGCTAGTGCCTTTGCTCATAAAACTAGACAAATGACGTCAGAAAGACTTATCTCCTACTTAACAATTCTGTTTTATGATGAGCATAAATTTGTCATCCATTTGTTATTCACAACAGATCGATACACTTTTTTGTTCTGCCTACTTCACCAGTCATTAGAATGGATTTTGTAACAATTTGCTAGAATGTCCAAGTCAACTGATGGATAATAAGCTCATAATACCAAGAAAAAAAGGAAAAAAGTCTTTCGAAGAAATTTATTAAGAAACTACACCTAAAACATTCTTCTAAGCATTCCACCCAATTCAGCAATGTTTGCAATTTCTAACTGAGAAAAAAAAAACGCAAAGGTAATAAAGAAGAAGTTAAAATACAGTTGGCAGGATTGTGATAGTGCACGAAAGATTTAGTGTAACAAATATTAAAGTCATCAAAACAGAAATTTAGGACTGTGGAATAAACAGGGAAACACATACCTCTTCCACTCCACCAAGAATCAAATCTGGTTTTGGCTGAACAGCAGTCCATGATTTGATATCACCAGCAAGCCATCTTCTGGTGAAATCCAATCTTTCACCTTTAAGTTTACGATCTTGTGACGGTAGCACAATTGTTTCAGAAGTGTTAACATCTTCTGATGTCTGCTCGAAAGAGGCAGCCTTTTCTTGCAGACAGTGCTTCTTAATAATCTAAATTAAAATAAAAGTTAGATAATCTACAATCTTGTGACTTACAAGATAACAATCATGCCAGTTTCATCTTGTTAGCTTAAATTAAAATTTAAAAATTCCTTATAGTTCAAGAGGGAGATCCTCTCTCTCATTGACTAGCTTACTCTTGGTTTTGTTGTGTATACGGAGTGCCTGTTCGTGCTTGTTAGAGACACCGGTCGTGAATCCATCTCCTCTACGCTAACACCGTTAACCATTGTCCGTTTAGTAGTACTGTAATATTCAAGCACTCTATTTATTCTTATAACAATGAAACATTTTATGTCGTGAACCACGTTAACCATGTTTTTCAACCAATAGGATGCAGTGTAGCTCGTTTCATTTTATATTTCCGATTCACTGTTACAAATATTGCTTATTGAAATGAGAGTACGGTAAAAATCTATCAGACGATGACAGTTAAATTTTGCATAAACTGAGAAAGAAATAAATCAGCTAACAGTTCGAAAACTGAAGGATATTCATTTTCTAACTATTCATAAAGTGAAATGCTATTTATTCTTGAAAAGAAGAAGACGGCTACCCATTACGCTGGAGTTTTAATGATGGTACAGTGACGTTTACTAAGTCTGAATCACCATTTGAAGCGCCTTTATGTGTTGGTGCCACCGGTAATCCACGTGACTTTTGCGTGCTATTCACCTATAAATTTTTGTGCTATTGTGTAATCGTTGTTAAAAACTAGAAAAATTGCTGAGCGAAGGATGTTGTTAGCTGACTACCTGATCACCTTCTTTTCTGAGATCTTCGAATATTTGGTCCAAGTAATCAATAGCCTCCTTGAATTTATTCCTATGTTGGTGATGCTTATATCGAGCCTGATCGATCATTTGATCCAGTTGAAGATTGCTTGTCTCCACGACACCACTGCAAGACACATTCTTTTTGTTTCACTCTCAACTAATTAGATCTACATTTTTATTTTATCTATTATCATGCAAGTATTGCATCATTAATGTAGTAGGCATTGTTTCACAATGAGAGCTGCTATTGTTCTTTCTCTGTTGAACACAGGACATACTTGCCAGAGGGAGCAATGTTATCTGCATGCTTCAGAAAAGTTAACGAAGATAATAAAGAACGATAAGAAGACGGTGATAGTAATAAAAATGATGATGGTGTAGATAACAGCCACCGTGATGAAATAAGGACTGTAAAAATAAAAGTAATGATGCTGTGTGATGAAGTCGAGACCGACAGTGGAGAAAATGAACAGGTGATGAAAATTAAGTATATGCATAGTTACTACTGATATTCGAAATACGAAATTGCTGCATAATTTGGATATCAAATGATTTTAGGCACAGGTTGTTGGGAAATGAGCTCATGATGATGGTGAGGAAGAGGGAAGTGCTGATGTGCCGGTGGCAGCAATGGAAATTGTGGAACCGGAGGAAACGTTTCCTCGTAGCTGATCACCCCGGCAATACAGGTTGGAGTGATAAGAAGTGATCTGATAATTCTTAGAGATTTATTATGGCATGAATGCCTTTAAACGAAACTCAGAGGGAGATGAACAACTCCAGGATGCACTTCTAACTTTTCTAAACAGAAAAATAACAACTTATTGCTCTAGCTCTTCCTCATCCTGCTCACTCCGCTTCCCGACTTAATGTAAGAAGTTTATGAGGATATTGAATAACTGTAAGGTAAGGCAGTGAGATAGAAAGGAGCATAGAGATAACTAAACAGACTGCAACGAAAGATTCAAAAAGTTTTGAACTTATGTCCATTTCCAGCTTCCTCGGCACAGAGAAGTAGTGTGAAGGACAAATTCGTAAGAAAATCAAATAACTGAAATAAAACGAAATCAGTCAGTGAAGGAATGAAGTGTGTCTCAATGAGCTGCTTCTGAGCAGATCCGTACACTCTGCATTCCACACAAACACAACATTTCATCCCAAGAAGTTAACGAGACTTGAAACTTGAGAAAAGGTCTGAATACAGAGACACCCATACTCCTTAATAAGAAGGAATCGAGACTATTCATCTCGCAGTGCTGAAGATATTTCGGCACAGTGATTCTCCCACTAACAGAACGATTCTTTCATTTGTACTCTCCCGAGAAGTAGCATCTTTCTTCGATGATTCTCCAGTTCCAGAGCCTTGCAAACACCCGGGTGACTTGGTTTCTTACATTCTCTAACCACCGTTGACCGTTGATTCTGTAAGCACCCGTGCATCGAACCAGGTGCTAGCTAACCTATTGTAAGAATCAATGCTAGTCGTTGATTGACGACCACTGTCGATGCGAGTAATCGGTATGTGGGCTGCGTAACGCTCGTGCCGTGGCTGCGCCGCCGCTGCTACCGCAGCTGTGAAATTTGAGGTTAAAGACGAACCTGAAATTAGTAACAGCCTAGACTTATGATAGCACTACTCAAACTATATATTTCTACTCGAATTATAAATATGCCTGAACTATATCCTCACTTGTATACAATCTCTATTTATCGACATCAGATCTCAAGTGTATTAGTACCTGATTTAGTTAACTTTGCATGTACTCATCCATCAGTACCAAAATCTCTATAAGTACTGCAACCAAAAAATGAGATGAATACACTGGGCTTATCATTATCAGTAATGGCATTCTCCATCTTCATTCAACATTTACACTTTTAACTGGCAGTCACAATGAAGTGTATTAAAACAAGCACTTGGATTTTTATGTGGAACAGCATCAAATAGCGTGCTAATATCGCTGTGTAATTAGAATGATTTATTAGAAAGCAGCTGTTTCAGAAGCTTGTATGGAACAGGAAGACTGGGAAAGGCAACAATATTTATTCTAATTTACTTGTTGCTTATTATCACTAACATCAATGAATCAGCTTTAAGTGATATATGACTAACTTTCAACAGAGGAATGTCGGTTCTGATCATGAGCTGGAAGTTGCATCGTTACTTCTACAACTGATGTATCCTGAAACCAATACATTCTGATGCAACTCATCATTTTAATGAAAATAAGTATACCTTTGATGATTTCAACTGCATTTCACTTACACATCCTTTTGCAATAACTATGCGAAGCAAAATGGGATAGTAATTAACGAGATAAATATTCCTGTGATGGAAAGGAATGATGCGCAAAAGGTCGGAATGATTTTAACATTTCAAAACTGAGATTTGAATGAGTGAGATGAAGCACAAAGTGGAGGGGGTAAACCAACGTTAAGTGTAATTAATTGGAAGAGATGCTAATGAGAGATTATGATGATAAGAGCAAATAAAAGATCAGTGAAAGGAAGGCGATTCTGATAATTGAATGACTGATGTATTACTGCATCTTTCTTTTTTAGAACATACCAGTTGTTTCCTTCAGCTTCATAATTTCTTTATATGTCAACAAAGAAACAAACAGTTAGAGAACAACTCCTCAATTATTCCCGAACTGAAGAACGTTATTGAAATTATTTTTCGCTATTGAAATTCAGGTATGAGCATGAGAAAGTAAGGGTGAGGAGATTCGGAACCTCTAGATGCGTTAGTGAGCTTTCGTCTAACTATACGAATGCTCAAATCAAGTTAAGTAGATTATTAGTTTCTGAACATTTTCATTTTTTTAAAGATAAAACTGCTGTTAGAGTGGCTTCAATTATCTAAAGTGGGAATTGTGTATGATAAAAATGGCAATAATAAATACCTGTTATATGAAGCCAGAATCCCCGGGAAGAAAAAAGTATGTGGTTCGTTCCAATTAACTTATCTGAACATTATTATGTCTAGGGGAATCCCCTTCAAATTATCTCAGAAGCAATCTGTGGGATCAAAGACGTCATATCACAACGCGAAAAAGCAAAAGACAAAAATTTTTGTAACAAGAAAAGGAGTGGCCAATCAAGTATGGAGTGAAGGAAAAAGACTGGTGATGGGAGAAGCAAAGTTAATCAGAGGGAATTAGTAAAGTGTAAAGTGATCAGAGACTCGAAGAGTTGATAAACAGCTTACTGATGAAGAGAGCCAAACCTTTTAGCTAATGATAATGAGTAAACGAACAGGAATAAGCTCCGGCACATATGCTCCAAGAGATATCGAAAAATGTAATGCTGCAAAAGAGATGATAACACCCTGCCCAGCTGTTGTCAATACCCAGCACATAACACAACGAGGAGATGGAACTTCTACTTGTTTGCTTACTTGTTCCTTCAACAGGCACCCTTCTGATGGTGTTCAGAAGGACCACACTAGCAATTTATTTAACCTGTATATGTGACACATCGCTATCAGAAAGGGTCGATGTTTTGCGAAGCTGGAATGCCTGTTTCTGTAAACTCTGTTCGAAGGGTGACAGTGGAGCATCAAATTCAAAAGATGGTTTCGTTAATGACGTCGAACGTTCTGACCTGAAATGGTTAATTTCGCTTCCGCTACTCCTCCTCTATATATAGGTTTAACAAAAAAACTAACTTTAACTGTCAAGTGCCATGCACATACTTTCAAGATCATAATTATTGCATATTGAAAAAGTGACATGAGTAAGTATGGAAATGTAGGAAATGAGACAAAAAAGGAAGTGTGAAAAGAAATTAAATGAATGTTTAAAAGAATAAGTTTATACCTGACAACTGGAGAGCTTTTCAATCCATGATAACTTGCAGACAGCAAATGTTCTCCGTATGATAATAAGTCAAGCACTTTAGTGGAATCAGCATGGGGAGTTTTCTGGATAGAAGTTGGAACGGTTTCTACTTCGACACTACCAAGACGAGAACGACTTGGCGCTGTGATATATGGTACTTCACGAGTTGGCTCCAGCACTCGAACTAATTTAGATTTGTAGTTCTTTATGTCTTATTCGCATAATTTAGCCAATTAATTGAGACACTTACTCGTACTGTAATAAGGGGCAACAAAATTTCTCTTCCTCTGATGATTTTTACAGGAAATACGGAATGTGGAAGTAATTTGATACGTTACACGGTAATAGGCTATACACTAATTATTGCGTTACTTTCGATACTATGGACTAAACAGCTTATTTCTTAACATTCTGGGTTCCCATTTCTGTCAAAGTGTCGGCTTCCGAATTATTGATTAATGATTAATAAAGTATTAATTACAACTAAATGTTATAAATTCTGCTACTCATTCATTTTATTACCATATTTTAAGGAAAGTGACGATCACTTCAAATTAGTGTAGATATAGTTAATTATCTTTGGCATACCAGCGCAGGCTCGCATTAGTTCGGAAGCAGTCAAAAGACACGACGATTCACGACTATTAAACCCCTCAGGCTGACTGTACATCTGTTTCAGTTTCTCGCGTTTATCCTTCACGCATTCTTCAAGTAAAGAACAATCCGAAACTATAAGTTCGTCACTTCCCGACAACCTCTGTAGAAAAGATAAAGCATTCGATTCAATTAAAGTAACACTGATATATCATTGAACAAGAACAAGAAGGAGTCATGGCTTGGATTCATTCGCCTCTCAAGATTCCGCTGTGATCAGCCAGCTCCGTTTCTTCATTAAGGGAAGGGAAGAGAAGATCATGAGACCAATAAAGAAATACCTAATAACACTTACCGTATTGTTCTGTTCAACAATGGAGGCCTTCTTAGAGAGGCTTTCTACGGATCTGAAATCATTACCATTAACATTTCTGATTATGAAAAGGTATCATTTTATTACAGCGCTATATGGATTGGTGGTATGAGTGAAAACTTTCAAAGACAACAAATGAAAAATTAAAGTCGGAATAAAAAATGTTAAAAAGTAGTTATTGTTAAAGTTACACTGAAGTTCAAAGACTTACGTTGTATACTGTTTGGGATAAGTAACTCGCACACGCTTCAGACACCGACAAAAGTTCACGTCGGCAACAGGTGAAGTAAGCACTATTACCTAAATACAGCATAATGAGGCTACAAATGGCTTTATGGAAAAACAAACAAGAATTAACGTGGCTGACTGATTTATTTATTTGAAAGCAATTTCTCACAAAAGTTACGACATAGCACAAGTTTCGTCCCCAATCACTCACCTGAGCCCGACATGAATTCCTTTCATCTGATCTTTTAAATATCGATTCTCGAATGGAAATTAGTCGTTTGCTAGGTTCCTTTATTGTTAATGAACATATCCCGTGTTGCCTAAAATTCATAATCACAGAACACAAAAGACTAACATTTAGATTAAATATTAATTTCTTTGATCATTCGGTTATTTCTTCTCAGCAATCATTTAATAGATGAGCCTACCTATTCGCTTTGACGACATCACGTGTACTTTCTATTGATCGTCTTCGGGACGCAAACGATGCATCAAATTTTATCGTAGTATTAATTATCTCTAATAACTTCTTGTTCATTTTGATAAACCTGAATATAACCACAATACTCTACTTCGAACATTTTCTAAATAAATTTTAAAAAACTACAAATCTTCACTCCTGCGGTTTTATGCAAGGAAATGATATGTCAATTTAAATCTTCGTATTTTCTGCTGAATCATCCTAATATGATATTCTTCTAATAGACATCTTCCTTGTGTTATCCAGGCTACTCATGTTAAAGGACATTTGTTGAGTTAAAATATCCGGATCAGAAATTAATACATTTTGGGAATCGAAAAGTTTCACGGTTGATTCTTTTGCAAATTAGATAATTAACATTCCTGGAGAAGATACATAGAAAAATGAGTGTCATGATAAATAATAATGATACGGAGGAGGCTACAAACTTTGGAATCTGGAATTACACCACGACAAAACTTACCTGGGATATTTCTTGCTAAAAGAAATGTCTTCGTTGCTTGCATTCAGTGGATGGAACATGCAGTTTAGGACAATCTCGATCGGCTGGCGAGGCTCCGGCACTATTGCGCAAACGGTCACAGGTGGTATTGTACAAACGGTGTACTTTTTGGTGATAACTCTGTCGACTGCAGCATTGTTGCATGCTTCATCTCTGGAATTTTTCTCTTTCTTTTGTTTCAATAAAAGGAATTAAGGCATAAGGTACAATACTTTAAAATGAATAGACACTTCCAAAATGAATCAAAGTTAAATCCAAACAAACCGTTGTAACCGCTTGTTATGACTAATATTCATTTCATGATAATCTGGACCACTCCAAGTACCTGGGACCGGTGCTGGAGATTTCGATTTTGAACTCTTCACTCTTTCTGAAAATCATAATTAACTGTTAATCTTAAGAATTCTGAGCCTGAAAACTATCAGGGACTGCCGTAAGCAATTGCAATACATTAATACCATAAACAAAGATAGCAGACATATTTAATGATCTTTTTTGCTGCTACTTCTATTTACTGATGATTAAATTGAAAAATGAAAATAAACTCAATTAATAAGCTCGTTCTCTTTTCCTTTCAAAGAAAAAGCACTTCAGATGCTATGGACACTTTGTTCCACAGCAATATATATATAAGCAACAAGAACGTTCTCTCTTTTACTTAATACAATTTAAAAACAGTAATTTAAATAACCTTCATGTCTGATGCTAACTCGTAGAAAGGGAAAGAGATATGTAAAGGAATAAGAATGAAAGCAAAAGCAGGAGGAAAAGCGCAAATGCTCAGATATCGATTTAACGATACAGAATAAATCTGTAAAAAAGAGCCTGAAGTGCAGGTTTTATGACTCTCGAAGAGTCAGGATGGAGATGGGCCAATTGCCTTGATATGTGCACTAATACTACTGATACTTTGATCTGATGAGCAGCACCGTTGTAAAAACATTGGGGTGTATTTGCAAAGCAGAATTAGAGTACAACTCAGTGAGTTACATATTTCGGGTTCATTGTACTGTACAGTATCGTAGAGCAATGGAATGAACTTTGCATGGAACTAATTCCATTTTATACTCCATTCAAAGCAGCAACGAGGATGCGAAATTTTAATTAGCCATATTTTTCTTCTCGAATAAATCGATTTAAAAAGGGGTAGCTATTCTAAGTGGGAGAATCTGACAGAACTATTGAAAGACCACCACTGATTATTTTCGAGGATATTTAAAAAACACTTCTCTGCATTGATTACTTATGATATCTTCGACAATTTTGTTATATGTGTAATAAAAGCAAACCATCATTTCCTTTCTTCAGTCTCTAATAAAAGTAAATGGTTTCGTCAATAGTAACAAAATTTTGATACATTTTCAGCTTTATCAGTATAGCACATAATTCAGTTCCTTCCTATTATTACTGCTGGACATTTTCAAACTGCTTAAGAAACAAGTGCTACCTTCTTTATCTTATCAAAACTCTTTCTAAAATGTCGAGGGAACCTGCCAAACAACATTGGACATGTGTCTTCAATCAGTAAGCTATACATTGTTTGATCAAAATTACTGATGGCAGTGTGATTAAAGTTAATGATGTAGTATGACACTAGAACAAAAAGTTAACTTTTTAGCAAACATGTTAAAAGCTCTTCGGGCCTACTGCATTGACACCAAACACCACGGTAATAAGCAGTAGAAAATACGGTGTTTGTTGAACCTTTTCACTTATACATTCAGACCGCTGCGCAGAGATTAGAAACAGCAAGCGCCCCTCTCACCTCCATTTAATCAGACTCGAATCGGTACCAGTTCAAATTGACTGTTTAACGAAGCCGAAGTATCAGTGGCATTCTTTGAATAGATACAAAAAAACGGTAACGTTCATGAAAGTTTCACTTATATTAAGTGTTATACTGCATGGATCGAACCGTACTCACTTCACATTATGGTCGATTGGCCCAATTCTCAGATCCGATCCTTACTTAAAATTACGAATCTAATTTTACGATTTCCCTTACTTACATTGTTCTATCGACTAGAGACTACTTAACTTGGAAAGCTAATAAGGATATCGGTATGATCGGATACGAAATTCAACAGCTTCCCTCAGATTTTCAAAGCGCGTGCAACACTATAAGAACTGTGACACTTTATGGAAAGAAAGTCTTTACCTGCGGCTGAACAATTTTAGGAAGTCTGCTCCTAAACCAGGAAAGAGAACTCTGGCGATGAATTAAAAACCTTGAAGGAAAACTTTCAATTATAGAAGAAATATTTCATCAAGAATCAACATGATGTCATGTTTTTGTCTTGGTAGAGGAAGTCAACAAAAATAAATATAAATAAACTGGAAAGTTGCAAACTCCTACAATATGAGATATTACAATCTAAGTACCTGTTGAGAATTTAGATTTCCGGACTTTTCTAGACATAAACAAAAAATTACATAAGTCAAAAATGTAACTGTTCAAACAGTCAGTTTCAATTTGAACACTAAAATTGTATAACTAATATCTGGTTTTGTTTCATCTAGATTTAAAAGCCATGCGATGTGTTTGAAGCAAAGTGATAAGCAGTGAGTAAAGAAATGTCTATGAAAACCTCAAGCCAAACGCAAAGATCATCATATGATGAAAATAATGGATTCAATGTGAAATGATCAGTTAAATTGAAATTTTCAAAAAAATATGATAGGGAACAACGTAGCCAAATATGCAGTTTTTATTTTATCCATTAAATTTTAAAAAATGAGAGAAGATGGATGGGTGCATCTGTTTAAAATGCAGCCTTATTAGAAAATGGTAAACCTGAAGGATCGAAGGAGGATTCATCACAGTGATGCTCATGGCCAGCTTCAGAAAGGTCATCAGCTGAATTACCCATAACCTGGAATAAAAACAAACTAATTAATGAAAGTTTTGAATAGAGAAATAGACGGCCACTGCATTAATTATGGTGTAAATAAAAAACTTTTTGAATTTTGAGAATAAATAGTGAAGAATACATCATTGAAAGAAGGCGTATCGAATGCACTCATTTGGCAGCAAAGAGTCTTAAACTACTTAAAGTGAAGCAATTTTTCATTCGATAATAATTATATAATCCTGTCTATAATATTTCCGCATGTTTTCACTACAGCAAATCATGTTTTCACTGAAATTTTAAATATGACAGAAAATATCGCTCAAGGTCAGAGAGTTCAATTTAAGGGCACTAAAGTAATTATTTGGATTAAACAATTGTGGTACTCTAAATTCTTTTCTCGAGACTACCCGCACTATATCGCTGAACGAGGAAAGTGCCATACTTCTCTAAGGAATTTGTAGCCTTGCTAACCCTATTAATGAATTTCAGTTCAAAATTTAAAGATATATGATATCAAAATTACAATTTGTGAAAATGGAATGCAGAAAATAAACGCTTTTTACATAAGTTAGTCTATGAAAAGTACTGCGAGTGACTGAGAGAATTAATTTCTTCAATATTTTTTGATTTTCAGAGATGTGAGCTCAAACATTCTTTCAGAATGGAGGTTTATATGTATATGTAAGAAAAAAGAAAACAATGTAACTGCATTCGTGTGTGAGCTGCTCATTGACGGAAGAGCTGTGGATGATAAAAGCCGAAACGCAGGCTTATCAGGAACAAATTCGCTTCCCCGATCTGCTGATTGCACATCGATATCTGATATTTTCTGCATTTCCTTTGATATATCTTTACATTCCGCATACTTATCACCTGAATAATTTTCATTTGATAAGAAAAGAATGGACTAGTAACAAAAGACAGTTGGCTGAGAACTAAACTGGTGATACAGTTAGCAACCCAACAGGAACCACATTACCAAGATGAAGATATACTATTTTTTCTTGGAAATATGTAGAGATAGGTGTAGAAGTGAACCATATTTTGGCTCCTTGAATAACTTTCGTCATGACCACTGAAAAGGAGGTGAAAGAGAGTTTATTTGAATAGCTAATTTCAGGAAGTGGATTGTTCAACTCTGAGATAGTCAATAGTAAATGTCTGGGTGGAAATGGAAGGAGCTTGTTGATAACGAAGAGTGGAAATGGTACGAATCGGTCAGTTTATGAATGGTAATATCAGATGGACCTTTCTTTCCTTTAACAGCTACTTTTTTCAGTTCCTTTTTGCAATTATTACAGTTTGTTTTATTGTCATATTTATCCGTTGTTTTCTTCCTCTTTATAAACGAGAGTAATCCTTTCTTTTCTTTCTTCTTTTCTTTCTTCTCCTTCTTACTCTCGTCAGGTTGTGCTGCAATTTGACAGTAACATTTGGTGACGTGACAATTCAACGGTTAAATCTATAAAATGATCAGTAAAGGTCAAGTCATTGACCTTTCAACGATTTAACCTGCGGGGGAACCTATCCAATCCTGCAAACCTGAACACATATTCATATGCTCGAAGGAACTAAGGTCGTCGGTGCTTTCATGACAGAATAGATGAAGTAAAGATAAGTAAACTTATAGAAAAGCATATTTGGAAAAGAAACCCTCATTTCTTAGGCACCAAATTTCTCGCAATTTTCAACAGTCTGTTATTTGCAGATTTAGTGTTTTCTAGTTGCAAATTACCAATTTGAAAAAATCAAATTATGCAAACTATACTGAGATAGCTTCAAAAGCTTTACCAAAAAGAAATCAGTATGATATATTGTTGAGCTATGATAAAGTGAACCATAATAATATAGGTAGTAGTCATTAGCAGGTAATTAATAGCGCAATCGACTAAAAATAGAACCGCTTTCTGACATTACTATTAGCAATGAGCAGTCAGTTAGGTAGGATTCACGCATCAAAAATGAAAACAATTTCGTAACAGATGTTTTAATAAATTATATTTCAAGGACGATAAGCTGATGAATGGACAACATTTTCATTTTTATTTATCAAAAGAAGAGCTTGAATGACTTGTGGATAAAAACTATCGTAAATCTTTTTCAAAAAAATTTCTATTCGTTCATAGGTGTTTTTTGAAATACCTACTATTCTGTTAAATGCACATGAAACAATTCCTTTAGGGTTCAAATAAGCATCTCGTCATTTATTTGACATAGAAATTGTATAAATGCTTCAGCTGGAAGTACAGTTTTAACGTCATTTGAATATACTGTTAAAAAGAGCAATCGAAATGACATTGACGCATTTTAATTGTATACTACCAGTAACAAGTAATTAAATACCTTTGCAAATCAGTGATAAGAACGATAACATTTTAAATATCCTTGCAAAATGATCATAAAAACGTTTTTTTTTTTTAAATTCGGTGCTAAGTACTAACACATAAAAGAGGAATGAATGAAAACTGATAATAAATATGCCATATGACATATATTTCTGCAGCAGAAAAATCCAACAAGGAAGACATCCGTAACTATCTTCTATAGTATAAGTATAGATAAAGGGAACTACTAGAGGTATCAATGAAGTAAATAACAAGAGACATTACTTCGGAAAGATTTTAGCTTAGCCCAATTCTCAGTTCTCTGACTCGTCATATTTTCATTCAAATTGAAATTCAAGAGGTATTTTGTTCATTCTCCCAGTTAGACAAATGTGCTGCACAATAGCAATAATGATAAAAGATTTCATGGAAAAAATAAACCAACATTTGTCGCGTTCTGTTGGTGTGGTCCTTAGTTCAAGTTCTCCACGATATGATGCCGCAAAAGTCATCAAGGGTGATGTTCTGAAGAAAAAGTTGGCAGCATAAATATTTTCACCATGACTAGATTTCTCTGTAAAAGACACTGTTGCTAACACTGGGAGATTTTCTAATAAAGTGCCCCGTTTGTAGCTTCTGCTAATGTGCTACATAGTACAACAAGCATTTTTCGATCTCTTTTTAAGAAATCTCCAAAACACGTCCAAAATGTTGCATCAGAGATACAAAGCTTATCTTAAAAATTCAAGTCTGAGTGGTGAAAATTATTAAAAATAACGAATGATAAATGGAAGTTGGAAGATGCAAAAAGTAAGGCAAGAGAAAGACACGAACTCAGAACTGTCCAAAGTTTGACTGCACTGCATTTGCGTATCTTCACCAGCGCCATCCTTCCGGGTATCACTTTTCTTAAATAATAGGTACACTTATTTCTAGCGAAACGATTCTCACTGTAAGCAATTCATGCACTGAATCTTTCAAATGAATGCATCCAAAGTACACTGCTTGTCAAGAACTCTTTCTTTCATATTTGTCCCCTTCCAGCTAAATGTCTTCCACTTTTTTTTTTAAATAAACGATAAAATTCAAATCTATGGAAATGAAGAACTTATGGATTGCATGAATTTAGGAAGTTGGAAGCACAACACTACGATTAAAACTTACTACAGCTATCTCTTTGTTTTCATCCTTCACCACTTCACTCTTTCCATTTATAGTTGTTAACAGCTTGTCTGCAATATTAAATCATACATCCGTGCACAACTTTTCCACAACTTTAGCAAATATTGCAAACTTTTTCAATCACTTACTTTCTTCATCAAATTTCTTCTTAAACCGTTTCCGTACTTTTTTTTTACGTGGCCCAGCTCGTTGATCATTATCAGACGAGGAATCCGATGCCACTGTTACTTTATTGTACTGACGTGAGTGATGACGTAATGCTGTCAATTTCAAATTATTTGGTTTAAAAAAATTTTAAGAATTCTTTAAATACTAGTCCAACGGTCACTCAAAAAATCCATCTTATTCATCAGTTCTGGACTTTGCTGAAATGCGATACTTCAGAAAAAGACGCCATGGAACCATGTAATGATTAAACTACTGTTAGCAGGCATGTTTCAAACTTATTTTTTACTTGTTTGAACATCG
Source organism: Setaria equina (assembly GCA_003012265.1). NCBI lineage: Eukaryota > Metazoa > Nematoda > Chromadorea > Rhabditida > Setariidae > Setaria > Setaria equina. The sequence goes on from PQVD01000922.1 coordinate 67,020, forward strand.
TATTTCCACGTAATTTATTCCCACGCTAGAAATAATTACTTCTTTCTTTGCTAGACAACAATCGACGACTTGTTTCGCGTTCCCTAATACTTTCCGGTATTGATGGATTTTGAAAAGTCTTATTTAACACGTATGGTTTGGCGTCTTCGCACGTATTGTTGACGTTAGATTGCCAAGAGCTATGCAGTGGTCGCGACAACATATCTCTGTAACATGTTCAATGCAGAATTAAAAACTCCTCTTCATTGATTAAGTAAGCCGACGGAAGTGTGGTAAAGAAAATACTTACGTAGAAAAGGAATTGTATTTAGACATCTTTGTAATATATGCGCTTTGTCTTGGTCGAACAGGTGAATGGCTTCTGCAAACAAATCTCTCGTTTAGTTTAGAAGTTGTTTCCAGGTAATCTCTGGGAACAACTTCTAAACTTTGATTTAGGAAGCAAAGGAAAAGCATAGCGATGAAAAAGTACAACAAGGGAAAGGTTGCTTACAGATTACTCTATACAAGTTAAAATTAACAAACATACTGATGAGATCTTACTTTGATATGCATTCTCTGAATCGTCCTGAATTCCACCGGGATGAATAGATCCCACGAATGGGAGTATGCTGTTTAGATGATATAATAGAATTATCAATAGATGATCTGTTTGTAAATACTGGGGACTCAAGTGCTGAAAGGCGATTGCTTTGCCGGTAGAAACTCTGCAATTTTTCAAATGCAATGACTGAAAAAATAGTTATTCTAGTTTTACTGTAAAAAAAAAAGGTATTGATTCTATGCTAAACCTTCTTTTCAAAGAGATTTAACAAACGAAAAGTTCACGAGTATTAAGTACTATTATAATTACTGCAAGTAAAGTGTTATAAGGAAATTACCGTAGTTTGTTCATCTACGTAGCTTTTCAAGGCATTAAGTGAACTTTGTAAGTCATCGCCACTGTTATTTACAGAACGTCGTCCGCTTGGGATGTTGTTACGTCCTGCTCGTATCGTCGCAAGTGTTGAATTTATGGCGCCACCAACTTCATCTCCGTGAATGTTGCGCAAACGTGCAGCGTCTACCAAGCGTCGACGCCATGGACGCTCCACTTTAAGCGTACTGTTCCCATAATTACTATAACAGAAGAAATAACAAATGTGACATTACCTGTTGTAATTATTCTCATAGAAAAAAGCGTGTAGGCATTACCTGTTGAAAGTCTGTGACGTGCTGCTCAAGAAAGACCTATCGGGAAGTGATGCCAAAGTTGCAGATGAAGAGGGAACTGTACTTCGTGCACTTGACTGAAAGGATCGAACCGCGGTGGACGAAGATGGCGTCCATCCTTAATTTTTAAGCATATTTCAGCCAAATAGGAGGAATTTATCAAACTTACCGCTAATATTTCGCTAGCATTACTGCTATAGAAGAAGGATAAAACGATGCTTGCTTCAGTCAATCTAGACTAAATCTAACGTACTTAGAGATCAGACGATTTACCTGAAAAACAGCTTTGCAATCATTACTGTATATTGTTTAGCGGAGTAGAGATTACTAAATAATAGGATGATAACAGCAACTTACTGCTATTAGAGGTGAAGACACTTTCTCGTGGATTTCTGGTAAGCTTATTATATGCTGTGCTTCTTCGATTTATCACTGAAATAAGCTTATCACTGAGAGACGGAACATTACTCCTTATCATTATTGTTACTTCAGGTCCCTCTAGAATACGTGGTTTCAGATGTTACTGGAAGTCTCGAGAAGCCAATTTCTGTTAGAGGCAAATATAAAAAACAGGTGTCTATGCTATCATATATTCCTTCAAAAAAGGGTGTTCTAAACACGAACAAGTATCGGAGAGCCAAGGTAGTCTGGGAGATGCTCTGCTTGCCGTTTTGTCGTTCATCAGCGACAACATGGAATCTCCAAACCGTATGGAATGATCCCGGATAGATGGACCGGAGTTCCTGGAACTACTCATTTTTGTTTCTGCTAAGGATGATATACTGATAGAAGGTATAGATTAGGTCTTTTCTTGAAGCTATCTTTTCTCTATTAGTAAATAACAACAAGTCAAAATATACAAAAAATTATCTTTTTTTTTATTTTTGAAGCTAATGCAGATATATGTGTAAAAAAAAATGTGCTTGTTTATTGCACAGCAGTTATCAGATGAAGAATGCTTAAAAGCCTCTTATGAGAGCACTTAATTGTTCCAAGATTATTTTGAATCAGTGAAAGAGAGAGAAGCTAGATGAGGGAAACGAATATGCAATATTTGCTCCAGATATCCAGTAAATAGATAAATTACACTTGAGAAACAAACAGCAAATGCTTGCATTGAAAGGCTGGAGGTGTAAATGTAAACTTAACTATTAAAATTTCATTTCGTTCCATCTTTTTGTTATATATTATTTATGTGTGTAGCATAGCTTATCAGGAAAAGTTTACGTGATATGATATCACATTGTTGATTATATGACACTTATAAGAATAATTTCGGGAATTTGTAGTACTCATCTATACATTACCCAATTTTATGAAATGTATAGGAATTCTGCAAAGGAACATTCAAAAAAACTGTGGAAAATTAATTCGAAGAGACGGACTTAAATTCGATGCTAGTTTTGCTAGTGGGTTGAGAGTTAAAGCGTCCTGTTGGAGATATCGAATAAGACGAATTGGTGCCATAATCTTTGGATAATGGTTCGAAGAAAGGCAAGGATCGACTCCAGTGTCCACCACCAACAATTCCACTGCCATTTTCCGATGGTTTATTCCACCGAACCGAGTTCCAGCTGGAAGTAATAGTAGAAAAAGCGACAACTAGACAAACTCTTTTCATTCTTGTATCATGTGATGCAGTGCTTCCTCAAAATGTTCTATGAAAAAAAGGAATGTCAATAGAAGCCAGAAGCGATTCTTATTTCCTATAATTCCTTTAAACAGTTTTTTATTTATTTACTTTTTTATCAAAGAATTATTAATAATCATACTGTTACTGGTAACTTTACTATTATCATTTAAGCTCAAACCCAACTTTTTCCAGTGTTACTTGTTATCATAGTTGCAGAACAGTAAACCGAGACTGCTAAGAGTCTAAATTACATACTACCTGGTGCCGTAAGTGCGTGGTGCAATGGTTTGTGTGATAATTTCACTGTGTTTCATTGCCGTTGAACTAGCACCATCAGCATCAACACTGGCCCATCGTCTATGGTACGTTCCCGATGACATTGTTGTTTTAATTTCCTGATGTGATCCTTTAAATTCAAATTAAAAGCATATTTGATTAAGAAGTTTATCAGAAAATGATGTGTGGAGATAGGAACAGCACATATTTTATCACTCCATTTCTCACCTTAACATAACGAAATGATAAAACTCTTGGTTTTCAATACCAGAACGATGTGTCGATAAATCCAGCAAACCTTCGGGACACCTCACGCCGAACTCCGGTCAAAAGTATTGATCTGAAAGTGATTCAGTTTTATTATTCCAACTACTCTTTGTCACTACTGAAGTTTGGTGTAGCAGCAGTACAGTACAGTACGATGGGACCCTTTCAAAATTTTCTATTTTGAAGCTCAGTAGGAGAAAACATAAAGGATCTGTGAAAACTCTTCGTTGCGATGTTGAACAAATGTTGAATTCAAACTTGGCCTAGTTCAAGTAAATATTTACTATCAAAAATAACAAAACACTGGAAATGACCGTATTCATGCAATACATGTTAATATGTTAAAAATCTTTCTGCCGGTTTTATCAGTTTCAATTTTAAAACTTCTATCATCTTTTTCTACTACTGTCAACTACATAATTATACTTCCATATACGGATAAACACTTTGTAATTAAAGTAATTGTAAAACTTTCCACTGATATAGAATATATAAGAATACTTCACCTCTAGTTTCACTGCATCTCGATATTTGACAATCGCAAAAAAAATCAACGCTTCATAATTTAGAAATGCATAAATGACTATAACTATAATCTTTATTACCAATAGGTGGTAGAGGAAAACAAGCAGAAAAAATCAACAAAGAATTAACCAAAAAAAGAAAAATGTTAAGCAAGAAGAGCTGGTTTATCGTTACATTTGACACTTCACTGATAAATTTACATCATGAATGAATAATGAGCCTAGTGGTCGATTGTATTATATTTTTATCCTTCATTATATTTAAGGAGAGAATTAGAAAACTGCTTAGTTGCCTGTAAAGTATCATATTGTTTTCCGCTCAATAGAAATTTTTTAACAATCACTTTTTTGTCGTCTGCATAAAAACTTTTAAATTTATAGCTATTTCTATTATACCTGGTATAAGATAAAAATAGAACATAGCATGATAAGAAACTTTTTAGCCATCATAAATAATTGTATGAAGGTTTCAAGTTGTTTATCTGAAATTTTCTTGACAGGTAATCTGCCGAAAGAACTCTACGGCAAAATAATACTTTTCTCACGTAAAGTACTATTTTTTCACGATTGTAATTATCAGTTTATAGAATTTTATCTCAGAAATTACTTTCAAAGGAGAGAAGGACAACTGCTTCTTATAGCACTGTGAAAAGTAGTGGCACATACCTCTAGCCAGTAGTTTTCGACCTAAGCTAGTACAGGTTCCTGGATTTTGCAATAATTTGTTAGAAAAAAGGAACAAATAAAAATGGATTATTGATAATGTGAAAAAAAGTGAAATAGCATTTTATGAAGAGAAAATAAGCATTTTGAAGCTTCAACAGGGATAAATAACAAAACGCCTCTTAGACAGGTTGCAATAAAGTTCGAAGGAAAGCTTCTTTCTTCTCCTATCTCTCCTATCCTCTTTTCTCTTTTTTTCTTTTTCAATTTTAACTGCGAAAAAGAGTTCCAGGTATTCAATTGAACGATCACTCGTTCAACACCGCAAACCATATCACTTATCATTTATCATCCAGAGCTAAATGTGTCATACACTTATAATTAAACACAAACAATGTCTGATTTCAAACGTTCCAAGTTGGAATTGAGAAAAAAGCATACTCATACACACAGATACCACAAGAAATGAATGGGCTGATAAGGGAAGTAGGAAGGGAAAACGAACGATGATATTTCCATATAAAGGAAATTAATTTTAATTAAATTGATGCAAAACTAGTAGCCTAATCAGAGGCATGATGATTTTATAGTAGCTTCCGGTTTGTGAATTACAAAATTACTACTTAATTGCTTCGTGCTCGAAAAATAATACTAATTCAGTTTATATCCAAATTGACTTCCTTAGATTAAGTTTACAGATATCGGCAATTTTTTTTTTTCATGTGGTAACAAAGGTTAATATTAACCTGAACGATGATCAGGGTTAAATATTCAGAGATGATGTCCAATAACGATGTCCGCTCGATCCATGACGTAGAAAAGAAGTACTCATTATGCTATTTTTAGAAAAGAAATAAAACAAAACATAAAGAAATTTGCACTATGAATATATCAAACTATTCGGTTAGGAATTCTTCAGAGAAAATGAAATAAGATGGATTTGAGCAGTTGTTAGCAAATTGTTGCTTTAACTTAGCTACTCTCCCCATCTTTAATCAAATATTTTTTCCTTCTTTTCTCATTTCTTTCTTCCTTTTTTTGTATATTTAAAATAATTACTAATAGTTGCCTCTTTTTAAGGTGATGGATAGTAAGCTTACTTTACAGGATGAGAGGTAGAATAGATTAATTAGCTGTGGAGGCATTTCTAGATATATAACATACAGTATTTTCAGTTTATACTTGCCAACAACACAAACTATAATATCTCTCTAGTGGCGAAGAAGAGTGGAAGAAAAAGCAGAAAAGATTATTTCGCCAACTGATAACACTTTCATCTAAACTGAAAATGAGAAGAGAAAACATCGGTCGCATTTGTTGCTCACTTAGTGATTCTACGGAGATGGCGCTGCAAAAGCAAAACTTTTAAGACAGACTAAACAATAACATTGTTGAGAAATGAGGTCATTTTACATTGCGATCAAGAAAAGCTATTTTAAGTTGATAATGTCCGAATGTAAAGGAATAAAATTGCAATAATCGGCTCAGGAAACTTCAAAAATAACTTTTCCATCCTGACCTGTGGACTCTACGAAGTTATCCTCAAGGAAGTTATCTCTTCAAACAAGACAATTTAGTCATTGTAGAGCCGTTAAACACGTCTTGTCAGAGATATTTCAGCGACTAACAATTAATATTCATTCACCTCCTATGATGAATACCTAGCACTCTTTGCACACTTGGCTGATTGAATCTATTTTGACGATTTCAATTTGTTTTATCAGTGGATGCAGGAACTTTATGAACAGCAAAGATTTCAATAATTTGTATTAAAAATACGGAGGACAAGTTAATTTCCCAGAAATACATCTTGAAAATATTTTTACTTTTACAAATTAAACTTAAGAGCTATATGGAATGGCACTCACGCATTTCTGTTAAAGTAGTAAACTTCTACACATATAGGTAATGCGGAAATTTTCATGATTAAGATAAATACTCTTCTCGTTGTTGTCATGAAGGATAAGGACTTGCAGCTGCTGACATTGGATAAAGAAAAATCAAGTTTTATTTTGCATCATACAGCAGCAACTTCATTTATTCTCTTTTATACACTAAAAGAGACGGTCAATCATGTTACAACTATTTTCCCAAAAAATCAAAACCTATAAAAATCCCTACGACATTTGAAGAAACACAAACACGCAAGCATCATCGATTTTCCCGAAGAATCGCTATTCCACTTCACTATCTCCGTTGAATGCTTGAATAGAATCCACGTCAAAATCGTAACTACGAAGGTTTCAGCACCACCACCATCTTTCCTTTCACAGATACTCGCAGCAGTACTTCTGGAAACAACAATACTATCACGCTTCCAATTATCAGTGAGCAATCATTACATGGGATGTTTATTTTTTAATTATGGATGCTCGGATGCATTCAAAATATGCTTGATAGAGTGCTCTTCGTTTCGCGAGGTGAGAAACATCTTGTATTTGCATAATTAAAATTTCCTGTGCTGTTTAAAAATCTGCCTTTACAATTTTCCGTTTAGTTTAGCTTATTCTTAGATGTAAAGATTATGTATAATAATAAATGCTCAGCGCAGCTTAAATTCCTGAATAAGTACTCTCGCACATTTCTAATATTCGAATAAGTCATACATCCACAATCTGCATCCATCACAATACGATTATTAATAGTCGAGAAACAAGCTTGAAGTTAAGGGTTTAAATCACATTATCAGCAAAGGAGAAAACAACCTAATAAAATTTGCGAATTGTAATTTGGAACCATATAGTTTCCTTCCTCAATATTCTGCTGCTATCTGTCAAAATACTCTACAAAAGACTCCTTGCTCTCCGTATACTTTTATTTTTGCTATTGAGAGGGTTGATGAGTTGTGTTGGAATTATCGGTTTAGGGTTAGTTGGGTTGTGAACGTTACTAGTTTTTTACATAAAGGGTTTTTGTGTGGGGAATCTAAGTTGCAGCAACTACGAGGAGACATATGGAAAAGGGTCGTCGGGGTATGTTAGGTCAGCTTTTTCCTTGTTCTTTTCCGCTTACCAATCCCTCGTCGTGCCTTTCTGGTAAACCTCACCCTTACCTTTTCTTCGAGAAAAGTGTCTTCATCATATATTAATTGTAATTGGGCATTTTTACAAGACTTAATTGCCTCCAAAACCATTTTGTTTGATTGGTCCGTTTTGTTTCTGTGTGTTTAATTCATCTTTATATCAAACGACATTGATTTAGCACTGTAATATAGCTTGCAAATCAAAGAGAGCTATTGTTTACTACTATATTTTCTTCTTTTAAGATCTCAAAAGAGGGAATGTCTATGGAAACTGATCAACAAGCAATGGGTGGCCAGAGAACTGAAGAGTCAGCAGTTGATAAAACTGCAAGAAATGACAGTGGAGATGGCAACACAGAGAATACTGTCGGCAATAGCGCAAGCACACTGTCAGAGAATAATGTGGATGTGAAAGAAATGTCAACCAGTATGGACTCAAACATGAACATTCAGCAGAAGATTATTGAGCAAGTTGAGGTAATAGTAGTTACTCTGTTTTCAAACCTTTTCATTTACACGTTATCAGGTTCCTAGTGGAATAATGGACATCTTTTCGGCTTCCCAAGTAACTGCATACTTCTTAAGAAATTTGCTGTTCAGTCTTCATTCATTATCAAATTTTGAGTGAACTAGAAGGATGCAGAAAGTTACAATTTTCATAACATGTGAAGATAGTTTGATTGATCTTGTCACTATACCTGTTATTTTCAGTACTATTTTGGCGACATTAATTTACCCCGCGATCGATTTCTACAAGAAGAAATCAAAAAAGATGATGGATGTAAGTGTTTTTATTGGCTTTTTAGAAATAGAAAATGTTCTTTCTTCCAAGTTTTATAGTTGGACTTCAAGGAAATGAAGAGAGCAATGTATTTGCAGAGCTTGATGTACCGAATTATTACGATGTGACATTTTTTTCTGTTTTTATTTTTGTTAAAGTCAGTCCTAAATTCCTCGTCATTTACATTTTAAATCTTTTGGATTTAGGGATTCAGCTTACAACGATGTTAAAATTTAAACGCTTAGCACAGATCTCTTCGGACGCCACAGTAATCAGCGAATCTTTGAAGCATTCTAAATTAATGCAAGTTTCTGAAGATGGGACTAAAATACGGCGCAATCCAGAAGTATTATTGCCAGAAAATTCTCTTGAATACTGGCAAATTGTGAAACGACGCACTGTATATATTGTGAGTTGCATTTTGCTTCTTTACTAAGCTATCAGCGGAAAAGGAAGAAGATCGTGTTATTGTAATATTACATATATATTAGACCCTATAAAATATTTCTTTCGAAGAGTTTGTAAATCAAGGAAAAATGAAGAGGGCTCGTTTTTATGCTGTTTAGAAACAAAATCCATGTATTATGGACCCCAATGAATTAATTCATTTCTTTTGGCTTGGACGAACTTTTATATTATGAAGATAGACATTTATGTTAGGTGCAAAAAAAGAATTTATTAAAAATTATATGGCAAATAAACAAATGATTTAAATTTAATGAAGAAAAAATAAAGTTATTTATTACATTACTATTAAAAATGTGACTTATTAATTAAATCAACTAAAAACAAACCATTGCATTAAGAAGATAAATTAAAAAAATGAATAAAAGACGAGGTAAATTATTTTGAAAAACTGGAAAAAGAAAGTTATTTTTTAGTTCAAAATGGGTTTTTATCACTTATCTTAAACGGTGCTTAGATATTTTATTTACTGTGTTAAAGAACTTTAATAGATACACTGTGGTATTTTTTAGAAAGGTTTCGGAAGAGATACGAAATTGGATGATATTTTAAATTTTGTTAAGCAGTTTGGAAGTGTTGAAAATGTAATGATGCGTCGTGAAAAATCAGAAAAACGAGCTTTCAAAGGTTCTGTGTTCGTCACCTACAAAAATCAGGAGACAGCCGAAGCTTTCGTTAACAGTGACGTAAAACAATTCAATGGCAACGATCTTCTGAAAATGATGCAGTATGATTTTTTAACTTTGTCAATATTTTTTATTTAACCCTACGATTATGTTCGATTGCTGTTATAGAGATTAATAGTTTAAGTTTTTAAGACTCGCAAAAGTATATGAAAGATGATTTCACGTAACACTATGCAGCAGATGGTGCTGGCTACTTCGACTATAGGTACAAAGATGAGAGTGTAGAACAGGTACTTTTTTTTTTGCTTAGTATGTTTGATTTCTCCTCTATTACTGATATTTTCAGAAACGATTACTGGGCAAATAAGCAAAAAGAACTGAAGGAAAAACGACTTGCAGCTCGCGCTGCTAAGCAGGCTAAAAAGGTTTCTAACCAATTTTTCGTTATATTCTTGGGACAGGGTCAGATTTTCTACTGTACGAATTTCTTTTGTTTTTCCAACTTTGCCTCCATCTCAATTCATTATTTTTAGAAGGCTGCCGAAGCAGAGTCGAAAAAAAAGAACCTGGAAATAGTGTGTTTTGTTAAAGGATTAGTATTATCAGTGGAAAATCTCCCAAAAGAAGATTGCGATCTCGCGAAAGTTAAGGAGTTTTTCAAACAGTTCGGTGATGTACAGTATGTTGTGTACGAAAAAGGGGATGAAAAGGTCGGTTACTTATTTCATATAAGCTTATTTTGTTTATCTTTACATCTTCACATGTTTTAGTGATTTATCGGCTGAACGAGGCATGTTACTTTATGGTTTGGCAATTTTTTTTTTGTAGTAATGACAATTATGTTTAGGCTCAAATTCGTTTTGGTGGTGAAGAAAACGGTGCTGATATTGCATGGAAAGCAGCAGTAGAAAAAGGAGAGGATGGGAAAGTGATGTTTGGTGGGAACGAACTCAAAGGAACAGTGCTTGACGGAGAGGAGGAAGAGGAATACTGGAATAATTTTAATAAAAAGAAGGCTGATAAGCAGGCGCGGATAGCAAGAAACCGGCGTGGAGCGAAGGTTCGAGGCCGTGGTCGAGAGCGCAACGGTGCACGAAATGGTGAAAAGGTGAGTGTTGAAAGCATCAGTTCACGGATTTCTACTTGAGTTTTAAAGAGAATCGGATTTTTTTTATAGTGTTTGTAATTCGTAGCCACATTTCGTAAGTCAACCTCTGACAGATATTTTAATAACAGATCTTACAATCGAATCTTTTATGACCACTGATGTATAGTATTTAGCGTTTTTACAGAGATCAGCTGAAGAAACGACTGAAGATACACCTGAAAAGAAAATGAGAATAACTGTAAACGAAGAGTCGAAGAAAGCAACCAAGATAGTTTTTGCAGATTCAGATTAATCTATTTCATACGTGACGTTAACCTTATGGTGTGTTTTGGGTCACATCATCCTTCTTCCTTTTTATTCAGTCTCTTAGCAATTTGTTCTTTGTTAATGTTGATTCGTTATGTTTTATACCGAGAAATAAAAAACTCTGTGAAACAGTGAAAGCACAGATTGTGACTTTATGATTTATTCTCTGACACCATCCTATACGCTTGCCCATTCTTGGATAGCTTTTTATTCTATCCCTCCATCAAGCCATACGACGCATCACTTAACCAGCTTCCCTCTTTTCCCTACTGATAAAAAGTTCGATTACAAGCCAGAGTCCTACAGATAGAGACGGTGAAATGATAGACAGGGTTCTGCACCACTGGCATTCATTCTCATGTCACATTTTTTTCAGTATTCTAATCAAACATAAATAAAGTGTATACATTTGTTTATTATAATGCTCAGAATGTTTATATTATGCATTTGTTTGATATAATTTAGACATGGGCCGATAATTACTCAAGAGGATCGCAACCACTCGCAACAGTGTTAAAGGATAAAGTGGAATACAATGAGCAGCTCGAATGTACTGACAAAACAACCCACGACAAATATTTTACAACTTCCATAATTACAGTTTGGAATGAGAACAGATATGCCCCAAGAAGTTTCGACTTGCCGACTCATACTTGCAACTGCAGTTTCATAACCACCACCTTGCAACATGTTTTTAACTAATGTGACATTAAAATAAAAGGGTATACGTTCACCGGACTTATTACATAATTTATATTACTGTCAATAAAATTAACACAAATTTATATGCCATATATGATATATACCTTTAACAAAATCAACAAACTGAAAGTTAAAATATGAGAACAGAAAACCGAAAATAAAAACCGGGAGCTACTTCAACAAATCGATATACCGGTTCAAGTCAAATCACTTAGCTTTCTCGAGGGCAGTAATCCGTTCTAATATTGATGGATGTGACCGATTGAACATCGAGTACAACGGGTCATCTATCGGCAGTAACAAGTTATCCTTCCCAAGTTTGATTAGCGCTCCACGCAACTCATCACCATAACCAAGCTTTTCCGAGAAACGGTCTGCTGCGAATTCCAAACGCCTTGATATTAGCTATAAATGCAGAAATAAATAATGGAAAATTTAGTTGCGATTCAGAGAATAATTTTTGCACAGAGATAAATATTACAGTTCCTACCCAACAAAATAAAAGTAAAAGCGACTAACCTCATGTCTCTTATTTTTTTAAAAATACAACATTCGTAATCAAATGATTAAATATTACTGAAAAGACTATTTTCAAAGATTAACCGTCGACAGAAATGAAAAAAGTTCATTATATGGGGCGGTAATGTATTGGAAAACAATCATGAATCCAATAATAGTTGGTTTCGAATCATAAAAGCCAAATGCATGGAAAAGAGATGTAGCGCGATAAAACTTTGCAAATGTAGCAAGCAACAGCAATAAATTTATCTAAATAGCACAAAGTAAAACCTTTATCCTATTCATGAAAATTTACAAACTGGTTCGTCCATTTCAAATATGTTAATACCATAAACAAAGAAAATTTCCTGGCTCTCAAAAAAATTTCTTTTCAACAAAATCTCCCTTCGTAAAAAGCTTGATTTAGACCTCCTAATATAAAACATTACCTCAGTAAAGACGAGATGAATAACTGCATGCCATAAAGCCCAATGTCCAAGCTCGTGGCCAAGTACGGCTAAAATTTCACTATCTTTCATCCCTGGTTTGCGTTCAATTAATTCTTCGTTGTCCTTACCACAATTTTCCTCCTCATTTTCCTGAAAAATATGAAATATATCTGTTAGCACAAAAATTCATTTATTACTACGGTAAAAAAATCAATGATCAGTAAACATAAAATCACTATAGAATATCTCGTCTTTTAAAACACTTATTTACTGAATAATAAAATTTCCTTAAACAACATCAGATTGAAACAATAAGACTTCAACTTTGGATTTCGCTTAAGATAAATGCAATTTGCACAAATGAAAAATAAATATTAACGGGAGGAAAACACGCGCTCTCTTTCAATTTCGCTTTCATCTCTTCACCAAATAATGTATCGTAAAGCACAATACGTTTATTATTACAAAATCCATACATATAGGCGTTACTATGCGCGGAGCGTTTTGAACCTAAAATATAATCCTTTAATCGAGGTATTATTAGGATTACAAAGGCAAAGGCAAAAAATTGTCGCTTTAGAAAAACCCCAGCAATATCAAAAGATTAACAAAGATATGATAACAAAATTCGAATCTATTCTGCAATTTTACCGTGAACGACGAGCAGTTTCTTCAGTGGAAAATTCACACTTTCAGCAAGTTTCTCAATTTTTTGTTTCAGCTCGCTGTCCGGAAGCAAAACATACTTGTCGAATAATGGAGCTATGAATTCGGGATAAACAGTCATTAACAGCTGAAAGTTTTATTCCTTGCTTCCTTTGAATATGGAGTTGTAATAAAATAATTTTCGACCCTTTGGTAGAGAAAAACTTACGAAAATGACGACTGAAAGGAAGACCCAAACATAAAAGAAAAAATACGGTCCACCACGTTCCACAATGTATACAACGGCGGCCACAATTGGTGCCATAATAAATAATGATACAACTGCCTTCTTGACTTTATCTTTTAGGAAGAAGCTCAGTGTCTACAAAAATTCAAGTCTTTTTTTACCAGTATTCAAAGAAATGAGACAAACAGTATTGTATGAAATGAAAAACTTTTACAGAATAACTCAGTAAATTATAATATTTACTACTTATATGAAAACCTCTGCTTATTTTCACGGATAAGGATGTAATATGCTGATCTCATCATTAGTTAAAAAAATTATCTCTCCATCTGATTTAATATAATCTCTGTGAAAGTTCCGGTTATATAACAAACAGACCTGCTTGTTGAAACCGTGCTTCTCTTCGATCACTAATGTATCGTAAAGCTGCCATGGCATACTAGTTAGAAATTCGATAACTGATACCATGGATGTAAAGGTTACTGTCTGGGCAATCTAAAAAGATTTTGTTCTTTTTGATGAAATTATGCGAGGATCACTTGGAAGACACAATTAATTTAAGTCATCAAATGAAGTAGACATATTCCGCTCCTTCTTCAAACGAAAAATGAGAAGTCGTTGCTGAAATTGGTCTTACTTCGCTAGTAAACCCAAATCTCGTATTGATGGCTCCGCTTTTGTTCCATAAAATATGAGGTATACAGAACACCAGAACAACCTGCAATTTCCGAAATTCGAATGTTGTAAACAGTACCTTAAACGCATAAGTCGAGCATCTTATCAGTAAACTACTATATGATTATAACAATCAGAGAACAGTCGCTGGAAACGATAACTTACCATCAACTCTAACTGTGAATATATAGAGTATACGAATGAAAAACGATGTTTGTCAAGTCTATACATCCGTGCTTTTTGATATTCTTCTTCGCTAATTATTTCGCTTGCTTCATCTGGCCGCTTCACTGTGTCACGATGCACACGATACTAGAATAGTATTTTTCACGATGAACACAATACATGCAATACTCCTCCCCTAAGTATATAACAGATTATTGCGCTCGAGCCTTCGCATTAAAAAGTCTTTCCAACTAATGGAGGCACTTGTGCTTCTAATGATGAAGGTAACCTTGTACTGAAAAAATAAATGTCCTGCAGACTAAAAGAGTACAGATCTACTCTAACCTATAGGTCGCAGATGCAAAATCGGTTTTTTGGAAGATAATCAATAGTTAAGAAGCTAGGGACTCTTCAAGTCCTTAGTGTTCAAGTGTCTAGCAACCGCTTATTAATCTCTTCCGTTATATATTAATAACCACTGTGCTATAATAATACAAGAGTTATATGAACTCACCTGTCGTACAGAAAGATAAAAATCCCACAAGAATATTGACCACGTAATAAGTATGATCAGCCAAAACATCGTAAGTTCAAGCACTGTATTAACAAAAAAACATATCTAAAAGAAAACTTCCACAATTTTGCTAAACAAAACTAATTTTACCTTTGCTTAGAGTCCAACTGGTCTAAGCAAATACCAAGCAAACGTCATAGGTTCTTCCATAAAATCAAAAAATACCTTCGAAACCCTCTCTACCAGACCTGAATAACAACCCTTCACAGACAATACGGGTCAGGGTCAAGAATGATTTCCGCTTTTAAGGTTCCATAACATAACACTTTCAGACAGTATCGCTGAACGAGTTGCTTGCATCAAGTGAAAGACACATGTCGATATCTTCCGAAGACAGAACGGAAAATGACGCACAGCTAATTATTCTAATTTTATTCATATCACAAATAAATGACCAACCAAGGAAAAAATGAAAAAGGATCGATAACAAGTAAATTTTTAAACACTGTTACTTCTATGCATGCTGAAGATTTTCAGGATACCATATTTACTGAAATCGGACTTCCGAACAGATCAGCTCTTAAGCGACAATGAAAATAGGGATGATCGATTGCTGAAGCAGTAAAATTAAAAACGTAAAATTAAACTGTTTTGTATCACCAATTTACTGAGACCTGAATACAGCTTATATTACCTATTCTACTAACAGTTCCTGCCTAAAGTGAATAGGGAATACAATATCATTTACAGCAGGCAGGAAAATTGATACTTGAAAAAACAATACAATGCAAAATGAACGTAATATCTACAATACAATCAAATTACACGACTTAAAGCAGCAGGGTTTACTACATGGAAATAACCCAAATTGTTTTAGCAAATAAGATTACAGTGAATGTAATCAAATCGGCCAAAGTACGCTGTGAAGTGAGGCCATATCAATAAATAATGAAATCAAACCATTTTCTATATTTATAGAATAAATGGCATAAAAACCGCAGCGATGTAATACACTTTATACACTTTACTTTACAATTCAGTGGCATTTACAGTGATTATGCATTTCGCTTCACTTCTGAAATAAATTAACTAGTATTATACTTGCGAAACTAATATGCATTCTAAATCAGATAAATACGGGCTTTGCAGGAAAACAAAATTTCCTAACAAGTTAAGAATTTTTCCATTATATGGGATACGTTAAAAAAAATTTTTTAACGACATTAAACGGTAAGCAGAAATAAACGATGCTATACAAAAAAAGAAAGAAATACTAAGCAATGAAAGAACGAAGTGCAGTAAATAGATAAGTCAATGAGAGACGGCGCTTGAATAGAGGATGCAATTGCTATGAATATTTGTTGGTATTACAACTAGTTCAGTTACTTTTAAATATTCATCATCCATCTGCCTGAGGCGGTGTAAACCAGCCAGATTTTGCATGGGTTTGCACAAGTAAAGAAAATGCTTGTTGAGCTCGCGCCAAAGTATACTGCCCTTTAATTGAGAAATTGATGCGTGCCTATAAGTTAAGCAATGATAATGATGCACAAATCGAAACTTTTTTTCTAAAGGAAAAAGTTTAATGGCATTTGCTTTATTCGTTTCATATCACAATTTCCCCGCTTTGTAAGCAATCTAGAAAAAAAATGAATCCAATTCTAAGACATAAAGTATCAAGGAGGCAGCTTCTTGAAATGCAGATATATCATTTGTAACAACGCAAAAGCAGACCTTTCCTTTTACTAAAGTGGCAGCAATTTGCAAGATCAAAGATTCAATACTATAAGCACTTGACCAGCCTTGCCTAGTCAACAGTTCCATGCAAATTGCACCGCCTCCCAAAACAAATCCATTCGTAATTGTTGGAGAAACTAAGCGTACGAATGGAGGTTCGAAACTGAAATATAATATAGTCAGTTTAATATTTCCTCAAACTTTGATAATTACGTAACCTTGACAAATTCCCTCTACAACCTACGTAAATATCTCGTGAGGCAAAGGAAATTCGGAAATCCAATCGAAAAAACTTCAGCTGACTGGTTACAAAAAAATATTTTTAAACACAAAAACAAAGTCAAATAACAAACGGAAATGTATCCTTGAAAAGGAAATGAAACAAAAGATAGTCCTGCGATTCCTTTCTTTTCATCATTTTCATATCATGAGCTAGATTGCTGTCAGGATCCACCCTTCAATGATAAAAATTGGACTGGACGGAAACAATCAACATAGTCATGAAGCGAGCAATAAAGGAAAACATTTAGCTTTTAATAAAGTAAATTAGGCAAATATGACTCACTTTTTTAACTTCACATGCCACTCATAGAGACTATCCATTATTAGTTCTACCGAGTATACACCTAAAATAATGGTTAATGATTACTCGAACTGATTATTTGAAAATTTTTATATGTAAAGCTAAAAATAATACCAATAATGAATAGGAAAAACATCTACCATTCTTGAAATGATCTGAACGATATATGTCTTTCAGTTCCTTCATCAGTCTATCGGTAGCTGTAACAGAACCAGCAGCAGCACCCGTCAAATGCTGTTCACGCTGTACATGGTTAAGCCTCGCAAATACTGCCTTTTGTTCAGCTGATAAATCCTAAAATGGAGCAGGGAGCAAAAAAGCATATTAGATGTTGATGCAGATATTAATATAAATGCAGTCTGCAAGTACTATAAAAATGAAAATAGAACACTAAGAAGATACTTCTTCATCACCAGCATCTTTGCGTGACGTCGTTTCTTCCTCCATTAAAATATAGTCATCGTCACTCTCCATTCCCTCATCTCTTTCATCCCCAACCTACAAATTACTGGAAAAAAAACACTGCCAAAAAATAAAGTGGACAAACATGAAATAATATCTGACCTCACCTCAAAAACTAAAAGAATGAGCTCTTATTTTTCTTTTAATGAAATTTCCAACTCTTTGCAGATTCTGAACTAACTGTCACTTAAGGGTTACTTTTTGCAATAACGGAATTAACTCACTAAATAAAAATATTTTCTCTCCACATATTAAGACACATACTGAAAACATAGCAAAAAGACTGAATAAAGTCACTTAACTATGGAGTTTTGCAACACAAAGATGCTGAAATACAAAAACTTACGGGACCAATTGAAATCAATTCCGTAGGTATGGTGACATTGTAATAAGAGCACAAGCGTGAGACAAGTTCATGTGTCTGTGGTAAAATGTAGCAAGGTGCTTCTGCTTCAGTTAATGACTGCAAAATCGCTGTAACCGTTGTATCATCACATTCACTAAACCAGATTGGTGCAACGTGTGGATAATTTTCCTGTAATAATATCTTCGCATAGCAAATCCACGATTCTACTGAATTTTACGTACAAGAGTACACTGTTGTAACGACACAGAAAACTATCAGTTAAAACTTTTTCTGGCAGACCCCCAATTACAAGTCCAAGTATCACAATAATTTCATCGAAAGACGTACTAGGACGTTAGCAGTGACGACAATTGGTTTATTTTGAGGATTGATGAACTGGACAGTAATTTCATCAACTGATGCTGAGAGTACCTGAAGTAAAAACATTGTTTAAAGCTTTCAATAAAATCATATTTTTTATATTTCTTCCCAGTTCTGACCCCACAAACCTGAAAGCGCTCATGCTCCTTTGGAAACAGAGACTCCAATGTTGCAACATCCTGTCTCAGCTTCTGAAGGCATGCCATCGTATAGTATAATAAACAAAACTAAACCAATACCAATTTTGGATTATTTCGATCCTCTACTAAATTAATTATTCTGCAAATATGAAACACTGTAAGAACAGCAGAATATAACTTCAATATCAACCGAAATGAATTAACTGCTAATAAAACCGCTAAAGAAATTATAGTTCAGGTAGTACTCTTAAGGAGATGCAAACTGAAGAAAAGCCATCAGGTGAGCGATCCATATATATATCAACCGATCTAGAACAGTATTTGAGAGAGAGAATCACTAATTTCTGTCCCAATCGGTGTTACTGTTGTTATTCTTCTTCTACCCGATATAATTTTTGCGGCAGTTTTCTAACAGTTGGAACGCATAAATGGTAACTTTTGAATTTGCTAATATACTTGAACAAAGGTCAAGCTTACTGATTTTAAATCTAGTCATAATTCTGTCTACTTCTGTAATGAGCAGTTCTAAAAGTATCGTATTCACGATTTCCCTTTCCTCTCAATAAGCAAAAAAGCGCAAAAAAACATCCAAAATAAGCTACCACTAAATTCACTTTGCCGAAGAAACTTAAAATCGCAAAAAAAAAAAGATCTCAAAAACTCGTAACTACCCATCCATGTTTTACTCTATGCACAACTAACAGAATGTTCTAGTTTAAGTGAAAATTGATGTTGTTGACGCATATGCCCCACTGAATTTTACCTTCCCTTTTCACTAAAAACAACTCTGTCTAGACTAGCTCGTCCCTATTAACTGTTATATCAATACAAATCTACTTCTCAGAGATCAAAGAATAATATCTCAATCAAAAAGAACAAGCACTCTCTTTCAACCTTTTTTACCGGTGGACAGAAGCTTCGTCGCACAATTCGACGTTTTTCAACATCCAACATAACCACCTATTCCGACCGGAATTCATGATTTCCCATTTCACGGCCTTCTTCTAATGCTACGGACCGCAGTGAAAACTCCTTTAAAGATCCGTCCTTCGGAAGACTTCATGGGCGTCAAATACTAATCAGTAGCCAAAAATGATATCTTTCATATGATCTTCTAAGTTGCTCTTATCTGTTCGTACTGATTTGTATATATATCGGCCTAGTCCAATGTAGCATGGCGTCTCCAAGTACTCAAAAAAGTCTGATAAAATAGTAGCCCAAGAAGGAGAGAGTTGATTTGATGAGTGTACATGCAGTGAGTCATGCGTATGAAATGAGCGATGAAGTCCAGCAGACTGTGTTGAGAATGAACAACATATAACATAAATGTAACAGGAAGCAATATTAAAGCTCAGTGAAAAATGCTATTCGAAATGTAACAAAAACTTTTGATTCCTCATCCTACAACTACACCTAAGATACATTTCGGCTAATGTTAAGGCAGATGTCGGATGGAAAATACATCACTTCACAAAAACAAAGAGTGGAGTGAGTTAGAGTTGTTTTAATGAAACTTGGAATTTCCGGTAGTAAACTTCCATAATACCTAAACACTAAAAGTATCCTCTTTTATTTTTGGTGTTGGTGGGATATCGCATAAATTGACAACATCTACGATGTTGCGATGCATTAAGTCAAGTCCTTCTTCAAAACATTTCTTATTCACTGCATAAATGAACTGTTGTTCAAGAAACTACCGTTAACAAAGGAAAGAATTTCTTAATCAAGGAGTTTCACATTTCGGTATGCAAAAGCAAAAGCTGCTACAAAATATCTCCTTAATATCTACTTTCACATCTCAACAACAAAATACAAAGAGGGGCATAAATATTACTGTTACTGTTGTTCATCGCTCATTTCAAGTACTGACGGTGACATCTCTGCTGCTTTGTTCTTCAAAAATACATCTATCCATCCATTTCCACCGATCATAACTGCTTCGTGAACAACAATGGGGTTGCTGTATTCCTTCTAAAACATCTGAGTGCTGATAAGATCACACACTTTTACCTTAGCCTTTATTTCAACATTCTATCGCGGTAATGATTCAACGATACTTAAAATCCACTACTACAATCTTTTGAACAAATGAAATTACAATACGTTTTTACATGATATGAAATTCTACCGCCTTGTAGTTGAGCTTGAGTAATGATATTAATCTGCAACGTTGCTCGTCAAATCGGTGTAAACGATATTATCAGATTTATAACACCTTCTTTGCCTTCACCCTAAACAACCAAAATAAAGTGCTCATTCCTTAAATACTATTATTTAGGATATAATCTTTTCGATTTTTCGGTTTATCCTTCCATTAGTAAAAAGACATAAAAAATTGAAATTAGACAGTTACCTGTTGTCCAGAAAGTTGATACCAGTCATCGATTACCTCACCGGCGAAAACACCATTTGGAAGTAATATATGCGCCCATGCGATGCATTCATCAGCAGTAAATGCTCTCTGAAAAATAAATTCATTATGAAAGGCGAACTGTGAATAAGCGAAATCTAATATTGAAATAGAAAGCTGAATGAAAGCCTCACCTCATCGAAAATCTGAAGATAAAACGATTCTACGCCATATGGCAAATAAGCATTGATGATACGATTCCACCTGGGTGTTTTACCACCATTTGCATTCGTTGGTGTTTCGAAAACTGCACTCCCAACTCTCACACAACAGTAAGGGTCCATTCGCACCAAACCATAGTTTTTTACTAGCTTCGCCTCAACTACTGTTATTGAAATTCGACCACGTGTATTTGGTGGCGCAAAACTGTAGAATGCATGCTAAAAACAAGCATGTAAATGAAGCACAAAAAAGCTAGCTTATCTCTTTTGTTAGTTTTTATTAGAAAAGGGAAAAATGATAATTAATGAGAGGTCAAAATTGTTAAATCAAGAAATTTAATGTCTTTTTTTTTCAAATACCTCTGCTTGTAAAAAATTTTGTTGCGCAATGAAACTGCTATCTGTAATATATACTGGAATAATGGGTTGCTCTTGCTGCTTTTGAACTGAGAATGACGGGATGGTTAGACGTAAAAAATCCACTGGCAATTCACCCAGAAAAACCTATAAACCAACTTCTATTTTCTTTGCATAAAATTTGAATCCATCAGACCTCTCAAACTTTTTCTGATCTCAATGAAAACAATTTATGAAATTCCGTTTTACTGAATAAATAGACGGATAGTACATATATTATAAACATTGCAGGGATAACAAATGCTGTCGTACAACACTTACAGTACGAATGTTAATGCCGTAAAGAACATGATTAAAACAAATTTAAAAAAGGAAAGGTTAATGCAGTGAGTGAAAAAAATTTAAATTTTTAAGAAATCTAAATTCCTTTGAATTTCTCTTAGGTTCGTAACATGATCTATGAGTTGCAAAGCAATGTTAGATCGTCATACCTTCTTTCGTCGATCCGCTGACGCAGTATGCATAAGCTTTGTAGAGGACGAATAAGGTACTGCAGATACAGAATCCATTTCTCGAATCACTGCAAACATGTCTTTTAAGCTAGGAACTAAAATCACTTTCTTTTGCACAATCTTATATTAATTTATCGTTAAAAAAAGATCATTCTTTCTACGTCACTTTTTCGAATCATACTACTCCCACATATGTCTAGAAAAAGTAGCGAGCCAGAAGCTCACACTGCGGTGTTCCCAAGATGGTCGAGGAGAACGGAAGTGTGAATTCTTTTTTAAGACAAAAAAGAATTGGATGTCCACCGTATTTTTTAAATTTCGCGATCAACTAAGAGCGGGAAATTATTCTAGAAAGTAAGTTTAAAATATTTCAGTCGATAAATATAAACATAATTCTCCTGAACACTGGATGAATATAATCATTTATTAGCAAACAGTGTAATGCAAAAAATTACAAAGATTAAACTGAAAAGATTTTTGAAGACTGGAGATAATTTTTTTCTCATCACTGATGTATAAAACAAAGTATAAACAGTGAAGCATCATACCAGTAAGCAAATTGTCTTAAATTATTAAGATCAATTTTTTTACCTGACGTCATGGGGTTTAATTGATGGGCTAACTAGCCAATTCCGAAAGATACCACTGTTGATTCCCTTTTTTTCTCTTTTTTTTTTTTTTTTCGAAAGGTTTGTCTTTAAACATGCTCAGTCTCTTTGCAACTATACTTTAAAAATCAAATGAGCTGTTCTGAATATTTCGGCAGTGGGGTATTACAGGCAAACTGTAAACAGGGATTTTTGAAATGAAAATCCCACCTATAATAGTATCAAAGTACATCACTAAATTCCTGCTCAGTAGATAGGCAAGGCTTCTGAAAAAATACTGAAAAGTAGCTGACTCTAAAGTGGTCCTAATCATTGAATCTTACCCAACTACTGCAACAAAAATAGCAATAAATTAAATGACAGCAATGTACACCACTCTTGGAAATGATTGCTTTACAGAATTCTGCTCGAATTATGCATGCATACATCAGCTTGAAAAGGTCAACAAAAGTGGCTTAGCCATGTAACTAAATGAGAGTCTGAGATCGGTTCACGAACACCTGTCCACAATCGAAAGATGCAATAAAGATAACTGTTTTGCACATTTCGCAATCGCAGCGCATCTGAAAGTTTTGTAGAGGATAATCCTATTTCGCAAATTCCTCCCAGAAATTGAAATTAAAGCAAAATACACTGTCATTATGAAAAAATTAATGGAATTATAGTGCGCCACGAACTCTTTTCACCCTGAAGATGTGAAATTGAACTTGTAACATGATCGAAAACGGCACCCAGTGGGTTACAGAGATTACCTCATCAAATTCCTCACACTTTCCCTTCGTCCCACTGACAATTTAAGGGACAGAATCTTCCTTAACTTTTATAACGTTCAAAATGTATGCTAAACATCTCCCAGTTCACAAAACATCGAAACTAAATTCAATAAGGAATAGCTACTGACTGTTAAATATATTAGAAAGTGTGAATACCGCGTTGCTTTATTAGTTGATTCGGATATCAGGATACCACTAATTTCATCAATTTTAGCATTCAAAGAGCCATCAAGAATCAAATCAGCAAGAAGTACCACAACTTCTTCTACTTCAATGCGAAGTTCTTCAGCCAAAAACGACAAATAAATACGAGAGTATGGCAAACAAAGACCAATTAATACCTGCAACATATAAATGAAATCAGGGAAGGTTGAATAAATGAAGCATACAGCATATTGAAGACACAGCATTATGAAAAGCTTGTGAAACCTGAGAACGTATATTGGTAAGCAATTCTTCGATATGCTCACGAATGAATGGATCAGCCATAACGGCATCACGATTTTTTTCAAGAATACTCTCGAATTCCACCAAATTATTGTCTTGATATGCTCCCACAAGTTGGTTCATTGCAACTATTTCTGGATCATTGCGAAACGGTTTTGCTTCCTGACTATCGAATGGATTTATTCCAGACCTAAAAACAAGTCAGTCGTCTAAGAAAAATCAAATGCTAGATCTTGGGACAAATTTTTTCGCATTGCAGAATGCTAGCGTTATTGGAAGGCGGTCCATAACTTTAGTTACAATGACTTACTTAATAAGCATATTCGCAAGTACTAGATATTTCAAGCATGCGATTCTTCGTTCTGAGCCACTTTCATCATAATTTTTAAAGGCTTCGAAGAAATCAGTATGAGCTTTCTCAAACTGTTTTTCCCGTAAATGCATCTTCCCTCCACATTCTAAAAAAAGGGAGAAAAAGAATTAACGCACAAAGTTGACAATGGTTTAGAAGTTTTATGCATTTCCCTTGGAAGAGGAATTATACATATGTGATATATATGTAGTGTATAATTAAAAAAATGAAATCAAACCACGGATAACGCCCATAATAAGTGGATGTGGTATTGCACTTTTAACATGCAAACTTTGTTCATACAGTGCTTTTAATGCTTTGTTATTTTTCTGTTCTGTATACATCTGGATTTCAAGGGCGTAAATTTCAAGCAGTTGAGTACCCTTTTTCTGATCTTCCTCACCGAGTTCGTTCTGAAATGAAAGTCTTTGATATCCAAAGCAAATAATACATGAACATCAGATGAAAACTATAGTAAGAAATAAGAACCATTATAATGATGTATTGAAATGTCTTTAATCCCACAAAATTATAGAATATATCCAAAATGATTTTATCACTTTCGAATACATTCCAATAACAATTTCACATGTGGCAATGATGACAAATCTACCAGAATTCTAAGCAGATTCTGTGGAAAAAATAACCACATGATTCCTACCAGAGATTGCTTACTTTACATGAGTTCCGCAACTGTTTAATAATTTTCTCCAACTTTCCAAATTCTTTTTGGTCAAAATAAAGCTTCCCAAGTTTCGTGTTTGTTTTGAACCATAGCCGCTCATTTTTGGCATCCTGAGAAAATAACACAGAATATGAGATGAAAATTACGATAATAAGAATCATTAAAATAATGCAACAAAACAGTTCCTCATCCGTACAAAAAAAAATCAGCGGTGATTCACAATGACAACAGCAAAAATATTGTCTATTACTTTAACTAAATTACTAAAAACGTAGAAGACACCTTCAAGGCATCCAATGTTGTCTCGTAAAATATTTGCAACAGATCCATTTGTTTTGAAGTCGAAATGTAATCCAAAATTGAATTTATTGATTTTTCTGAATAATTCTTCGTAACAGCTGATTTGATATACGTCAGCAACTGCCGATAATACTTCAGCATCTCGTCGTAACGATTCTAAAACATATATTAAAAGTCAAAATTTTCAGATTTCACAGTTCATTTCATAAGTGAAATACCCATTTTTAGAAGCACGAAATCAATAGCAACAAATTAACGAACTGAAAGATAAGCTTACCGCAGCAAAAGTTATTTTAACCATCTGTTTAAGTGCTTTGAATCCCCATTCTCCCTTTTCACTCTCTAGGTCCAATACATGCTTGAAAGTTTTCAGGGCATTGTCAAATTCTTTTTCAGCTTTTAAAGCTTTGGCATTGTAGTATTGATTCTCTAAGTCAACATCTGGCTCACTTGCAGAATCATCTGAATATTCCTGAAATGAATATAATGGAGTGAATTTCAAACAAGTTACAAATTACACAAGCCCATCTTCAATATACCTTCTTATATCTTCAAAGTAAACAAAAAGAAAATAAAGAAGAGGAACAAATCGAGTACCAGCCCATAGTCTTGGTCGTCCATAAAATCATCGTCCATCCTTCTCAGCCTTCAACACCTTCTTTAATTGGTACCAATCAACCCCTAGAGAATGGTCTCCAAATTTCTTCACATCCCCCTATGCAACCATCATCCCACAGTCAGTTATTTTAATATTTCGAAAGTATGGAGAGGGAGTTATTTTTTTACGCATTATAACCATTCAGGTATTCGCTTAAGTGAAGATATCATATTTTATCATATCATGCCATTTTTTCTACTACTTATTGCTTCCATGAAGAGTCTAGAATGAAAGGTAGTCTGCAGAATATATAATTGCCATTAGAAGTGAGTTCCCTAGATCAGAAGCACAAACACATTAATAGAGGTTAATTTGTGTTATTTCATTTATTCTCCCCTGTGTGCACTCCACTATTGGGGCAGCAAGAGACTGATTTATTTGTAGGCTAAATTTTGATGAAACCTTTTCTCTAAACATGGGAAATTCCTCAAATTCAGTATCCACACAGGCAGCAAGTTACATTTTAGCCTCCAATAAGCGATTACTTGTGTAAAGTTAGTTTAGAACTTAGTATATTGCATTCATATATATGAACCAGTAAAAGGAGAGGAATAGAATGATGTTATTCGCTGTATGAAACAATTAATTTGAAATGGAACAAATCATTTTCTATCTCTAGAAGGCATTATTATTTCGATCTTTTGAAGTGGTAAGATTTTCTCGATCGAAACATGTATGGCATATTGATTACAATACTTCTAATAATCATTACTTGCCATGTAAACTATATCGCAGGTCGTCATAGTATAGCTTACGTGCTCATACCGTTATCGACTACTACTATTTCACGCCTGGTATGTTCAATTCTTTCCCGACAAATATTAATCGCATGTATGCTAACTGTCATTAAAAGTCGAATCTCTATCTTTAATTTATATGGTACTTGTTAAGGTAATACTGTCTACTCATGATCCGTTAGGTTTTAGTAAAGTGGTACTTAGTATGGCGAACTTTTCAAGTAAGGCTTCTCTGAAGAATGATAGATCATTCTCAAAATTGGCGTGTCCAATTTGAAAATAAAACAGTGTGCTGGAATCTATCATTGCAGGGTTTAACAGCAAATAAAAGCAAATTATCTGTCCCTTGCTCGGACTGTTTTTTCAAGTTTGATCGAGCTCATGACCGGCTAACACAGTACTACAATCGACCCACATTCGGTGAAATACCGATGCCTTGTCGATGTTTTGAATTTCTAAAAAGAGGTTTCGCAAATATTAACGAACCAGCACTAATAGCGATAAGTGGTAATGTTATCAGCATCGACACCAGCGTCTATTATGGGGTCATATTATGTCTCTTTTTTTAAACTTTAAATCTATATAATACCAAATGGTAAAACGATGTAGTAATTAATAGGTTAGGTCTCATTAACAGTGACAAACTCTAATGCAACCCATCGCTAATATGCATATCAATATCATTCATAGCAGAATTCAGCATCGTTTCGACCATTTCACCCATCAGAAGAAAACACATGAGTGAAGATAGGATATCATCCTACATTCCAATTCTTCGATATATAACAATGCAAATTTAATTTTAAGGTGATGAAAACGGATAGGTGTCGACTGGACTCGATTAAATCAGTACATACAGTTGATGGACTTCAGCTTGCTTTACTGATAAGGTGTTCGTGAAGGAAAGATGTTATATTTCGAGTGTGGCGATTTCTCAATATATTCTTAAAAGAATCAATAATAAATAAAAACAGTAGTTCAGAAAACTACTGTCAACCTGAAATGATAATTCATGGTTTTAATTCTTATCTCTTGGGAGGAACTCAACATTACTATCAAATGTACTAATTACAAGGCCCTAGCTAGCATCCTGTAGAATTATACATTTATACACGGTCATACATAGCTCTGCAGTTCACATTTTAAATTTGAAGACATTCTTGAATTGTTCAGGATTTGTATAAAAACGATATGTTTGAAAAATTATTGTTGTAATGTACTACTCTACTGTGTAAAACATTGTTAAGTGAAGCGAGCAGCACACTGAAAAGAATGTTTTAATCAAAACTGTACTGAATACTAACAAATGACAATTAAAACGATGTTCGAATACAATATAGAAACGCTCAAGGCAAAAATTTCTGATTTAAATGATTTCGACTTAATTTTTCGCAATAGTTCCTTCACGATTAACGGAACTTTTTCCTTAAACACTATCAAAAGAAGAAAAAATCGAAGCGAGAGAACTCTATGAATTCAATTAAGAAAAATTTTATATTAAATCAGGACTGTCAATTAGAAGTCGATGTTCCAACGCGATTACTTGTGGTTGCTCCGAGGGGAATTGGACTTTTTTCCTCAAAATACTTTTTCGGGATGGTAAGTGCAAAATGGATTTGACTGGGTTGTTTCCAGAATTCCGTTTACTTTTTAACCTTTGAAGTGAGACATCTTTTTCAATGCCAATGTCCATGCTGCGATTTCCCACTTTTTCAAAGCTATTCTCTAAGTTCTCAACTTTCTCCATCAGCTGTTGTTCGCATTGCCTTTTTTCAGTTAACACTTCTAGTTGTTCAGGATTCATGGTTGCAGACATTTTTGTCAAAACTTTCCGATCTGCTGCTGCAATCTTTCCAATAACATTTTCGATTCCATCCATGAGGATGACACTGGGTTTCTCAGTTCCATCTGTTTTCAGAAAAGCGATATTTTCTTTCACTGTATCTGGCGATAATGGAATCACTGATTGAGAATAAAACGAACCACACATACGTCGCAGAGTAACAGCATCGTTGATCACATTTATAGAAGATTGAGGAGAATACTGCTGCTGAAGATATCTCAGCAATGACTCCTTATTATTAGCATCTCTCAGATTCGATCTGGATGGGAAGTGGCCGTGAATGGAAGATAGACCAGAATTCTCTATTAAATTTCTATTGTTTTTTGAAACAATAAGTGGTGAGAGTTGCGACGAGAGCTGCTTATTTATTTCAAATTCCACTTCACTAAAAAAAAAAAAAAAAAGAAAAAGGAAAGATTAAAGCTAAATCTTTATAAATGAAAATTTGAGCTGTTATTCAAATGTGAAATCCACTTACAATTCTTAAATTACCTTAGATTTTTGTAAAGTATTTTAAAAAATTCAAAATATAATAAATGAAAGAGAGAAATTTGTCTTTACAAAATTCAAATGAGTGCAAGAGGAACGAAGAGAGAGAGAAAATTTACTGTTGTGTCAGCGGATTTCCAAAGGCATCTTGTGTTTCATACAGATGGCATAATTGTTCTGGGACTTCCCTTTTTTTTAGCTGTTGTTGATTAACCCAATTATGTACAGGTAAGTGTTCCAACGATCCACAATGAATAATCTTCTGTTGAGATACTGTGACGGATTCATCCATCAATTTTTGATCAGTCGTTACCACAGATACTTCTTCCAAAAAAGGTTCTATTGCAAACTCTTTCCCAGTTTGCTTATATTTATACTTTCTATCTTCATCATTAGGCTTATTGTACTGTTCATCGTCTGTCCTCATTGGATGAGAAGTCTGTCTTCTCGAGCTAACAGCTGAATAAATTGGCGTACTTGAAGCTTTTACCACAGATTCTTTCCTAAAGCGAACTTTACACTAGACCGTATTGACTTACTACAGCAATTATGTTAAATGGGTTAAAAGATTCCAAGTTGAACAGCACTGTTTATAATAGAAATAAGTGAAGCACTGCTGGAATCTAAACAAGTAAACAAAAATGCTATTCTGATTAAACAAAAAAGGTTACCGTATATTTTGAATTGAAGCTTCTTTTTTCTCATCGGCAGCTGACGAATGGTGATAATTACTTATAGTTACTGATCTCCCTCCACTTTGAACATTTTTATTGGAAATTTTAGAAGTGCTACTTGAATCCGGTTTGTAACTGCTATCTGAAAATGGTTCCATACGGAGCGAACCAAATTCAGTCATTACTGGATTCTGAAATGAGATGGGATAATGTCCATACTGTTTAACTTGTATATTATCACCGTTCAATCATTGGATTTGGATTTGCTTGCAGTTTCATGTATACGTTTTACCGTTAAATTCTATGACCTTCGTAAAGCTCATAAACTTCATTTTATCCAGTAAGCCAACTTTCCTTTGCTTCTAAAAAATTCTACCTTTTAAAAGTTTTTTGCCTACTTTACCACATAACTCCCATAATATCTATCGAAATTATCCAAATTATCAGTATCTATGTACCTGACATGGCATTTCTTCTAATCGGGCAGATACATCCATTATACAAGGAGCCAGTTTAATAGTTATCTATGAATTTGTATCACGAATTGAGTGATTGATGAATTTTAAAGTTAAACAAATTGTGAAAATAATTGGCTCGAAAACGAACTGTTTGGAAAATATTGAAGTGAACTTTCTTAGACACATTGAACTCGTCTGGCAGTATGATCCCTTCAGTTAATGGATAAAGTCGACTTGGTGTACACGATTCGCTTCTGTTTCCTCCATTAGCATTACCGTTTTTTACAGATCCATTCACTATCTGCAGCGATGATGATGGATGAAGCGGTTGAGAAGACAGAGAGTTTGGAGCACCATTTAGGGTACATGGCCAGAAGACATCAGGCCCCTGCAGAATACCGCACTGCACAATGATGCCGTTATGTGGACCAGAACTAGTGATTCGTGTTTTCACATTAATGAGCACCTCACCGCTTGCAACACCTTCCACTGCCATTCCTAAAACATTTTATTTCTATTAGAGTTATGGTAAATGAGAAATAGCTTGAGGAATCAAAATTCACGAATTCCATTTTTCTTTTCATCCGAAGAATGAAATTTCAAGCAAAAATTAAAAGTCGAAAACATAAGTATGAGTGTGGAAGCTATTGCAACTAATTCATGTAACCGGAAAGTGACTGGAAGATATGGCAACAGATCCAACACTGCTGGAGAGATTTTTCAATGCAAACAAAGATTATTCCTGAAGAGCTTGCATTGCCGTTGAGCTATGAGATCATTTAACCTTTCATTTCGGGACAGAACTGAGATGAATGGATTCACGCATCATGACATGCAGTACACGGGGAATCAAGTAGAAAGACAGGTGTTGACGTAGCATAACGAAACATATGTAGCAAAGGAAGTGAAGCATCATCATAAGCGGCGTGGCTGTTTATGTCTGTCTATTGCAGAGACATCACGAGCACACACCTTGAACAAACAATCTGCCGAACTAGTCAACGCCACTTCATCAGCCCAGCGAAGACTATCCAAATGGGGTCACGTGTGACATCTAGCTTTGACGTGGATAGCGGCGAGATGAAATGTGTGTGAGTCACTGAGGTTGCAAACATTTGATACTTTCCCGACAATTTCACGGTCATAATTTTTTCTGTATTACTCCAAGGCTGGCAAATGTAAACAGAAAAGAAACGGTGGGTTACAAGCTTTGAGAATAGAATGTTAAGGTGAGAAACATTGAATTTCAAAGCAAACTTCCTCAAAGTTCACAAACCATTTGTGAGAGATCATGACATAAGAGGCTGATGATATCTGAAGAAGAATATTTCGGTTCTATCGAGAACTATAAGCTGATTAGTCCATTAAGGTAATGAACGCTTGATGAAGTGGATAGTGATACTTCTCGATTCATCTCATCACTATGAGCAATAGATACTTCCTTCATCTGTTAGCCTCTCAACTGAATTTTAAACTGATATGCCATCTATTGAGTGTCAGTTAATCTTTTCCATTCATTTCAGAAACGGAAATAAAGTGGTGGGAGGAAATCTTGAAAAAAAAAAAAAAAGGACAGAACGGAAATTGTAAGGGCAGTAATAGTAGAATGAAAGGAAAAGCGAAACAGAAAACGAAAAATATTTGGGTACAGAAATGTCTGCAATGGGAAGAATATCATTTCTTATGCATTTTGAAAATCAGTTATATGAATATTCTGAACAAACAGGCACAGATGTTACTGGAGAGGAAAGAGCTGCTTGCGTTATTACAATATGCGCATGACATTAGTGACACCCGCACTGTTATGCTTCTGTTTCTTATCATTTAGTAATTTCACTAGTACATTGTTAACGATAAATGAGCCTCAGTGGTGGTAAGTTCTATTTCGATTATTATTTTACATTTGAGATTTTAATTCTCAAATCTAGATCAGAACTTTTAACTCTCGATTTTATTATATATCCATCTACAATAAATATATTTCATTCCATTCCATTGGGTCCATTTACAGCAAATTATAATTTCCAGGAAAGTTTATTGGATCCGTTCTTCACTTCTTGAGGTTTGTTTGCTATTTTTTCAGTCGATCATGAACTTCTGAATTGGAATATGCGTCCAAAATGGAGAATAAATCTGAATTCATTTTGATATATTACAATGTTTTCCGTAAAACTACATTATCTTCCTAAGAAAGTATTTTTTCTTTTCTTATCATTCCTTGTAACGATAATTTATTATAATTAACTGTTTAAGCGATACAATGTATAGTAACTTTATTTGCTTATTGCAGAGATATACAAAATGATAATTAATAACAGCTCGATCAGCGGGTAGTTAGAAATTTTTTATAAAAAGAGTAACATCATGAGGGGCTCTACTGAAAATCAGGAACAAGTTTGTTTTGGTATTCAAGAAATCTAGAATGAAAACAGGAAATGCACGATTCCAGGTAAAAGGATTACTGGACAAGCCACTGTACCGTACCTTGCAGAAGGACCCCGCTTTGATAAATGTACTGAAAGAGGCACTACAAGATACACTGTTTGAGTGTTCTCGGCAGTCAGTCATCCATCGTTGGAAATGCAACGCTGACAGAATACTCCAGAAGGGTCCTTTTTCTGCCGTTTCCTCATTCGGTAAGTGATTTGGCCAGATCATTCTGGCCAATTTATTCGGCAATGAACTTTCAAGTCGTCCTTCCACTGACTCTAAGTTAGACATCATTGGCTTTTTTTTTGCATTAGACTATTTCGCAATTACATCAAATCCATTGGGAATAAATTTTGTATTAAATTTCAGCCAGCAAAGAATTTGCATATTTTCTGGCGCTTTCTAGTGCGGCTGCAGTTCGAGCGATAGCTCGTGCTTGTGCTCGAGGACGTCTTCGATCATGTTCTTGTGATCCGACAAGAATCGGTCCAGTGCACGCAGATCAGCGTGACACATGGGCAAGATGCAGTATTGACCGTGGATCCGACAATTTACGATACGCTATAAAATTATCAAAGTATGACTGCCTCACTGCATAAAGTTGGAAGATTCACTGTTCAGAACGGTGAAGCTTCCAGGTCTAAAGTTTCTGCATGACATTTACCGTATAGGATTTTCCGTTCCTCAATAAGTGGAAAAAAGTGTCGTGAAATGGTACTACCAAAAAGGAATAGCTTATACAATGAACTTATTCTCGAAAGATTTGATTGTTTTCACAACTTATTTATAAACGAGTTGTGAGAAATGATAAAGTATGCCTTTTCCCTCTCTTTTGTCCAATTCATGCTGTTAAAGTAAAAATTTATGTAAAATCGAACTACCCTCAAAGTTCTTATAAATGTTGAAGTGGTGTTATTTATTTCACCATAAAAAGAGGCATTCTAATAATTTCCATTCATTTCCACTAAAAACTCTAGTCTTGCAAGATAGCTAGACTTTTGGAATTTATCGGCCGAAAATAGATTAAACTCTCTCCATTCATTCCTTATCAATATATTTATTAATACTTTGTTTCAAATTTAATCCTGAAAACAGTTCATTAGGAAATTTCATTCACAACTTCACAATCATCAGTATCAAGACAGAGCGACAATTATTAGAAATTGGTTCTGACTTTCAAATTAATGCCATTTAACCATCTCCAGTTGTTACTTGTAATCGAAAGTCTTTCCTTTAACGAAAACAAGTCTATTTTTATATTTGAATTTAGGGCTTTGGAATTAGATTGAGAAATTAAAAAAAAAAGGTTCGTTCTGAACAGTTATCAGTTGACAGTGTTTTAACGGTTTTATAAAAACACGCGTACAATTAATTCAATATCCAATCCCATCTAAGTACCGTCACAGAAATGATCCATCTATTTTGCTACTCTGAAATTTACAGACAGTCATTTCTCTCAATTTAAATAGTCTCTTTGCCGTGAATTATCTCCATTCTACATTTCGTTTCCCACTGGTCCTAAACACATGACTTGGAGAGGATCAAATCATGCATGGTGTAAACATGTCTTTCATTAGACAATTACAACTAAAGACATCTAATTATAGGCGTTTAATCGATCGTCAGTTTGTTTGTTCCCACTCTGATAAAGTTGCACAAATCTATCTTCACAACATAGCTGTTGGAAGGTCGGTAAGTGTTTATGTCGTGACTTTTTTGACTGTAATCTGTTGAAAGTTTATTTCCTAACTTCTATCAGGCAGTGCTTCAGAATCAGAATCTCCAAATTTTCTTGTTTTGCAGCGCGTTGCTTTGCACACCAAATGTTATTGCGTTTCGGCTTTCGGAAGCTGTCGAAGACGACACTGCGAGGCGAAAGTGATTTCATTTGAAACGATCGGTAACGCAATTATGGAATCATTGCTGCGATCTCGTCGCATCCGACGTTCCAATAACTTACCCACCGGACGAATCACTTGTCTGAGACCACGGAACGAACGGAGCATGCGTCACAAGTACTTTCTCTACTGTTCTATCTTGCTGAACAACCTCAATCTAGCCATCAAATTTTTTTTAGAACTCACAAGCTTCCCATCAGAGAATAACCGTAACCCAGATAATTCGTTTCCATTTTAGCTGCATTTTAGTTAATAACACTGCATCACCCTTATCACTTCTGCCAACATTTCACAAAAATATATTATAAAAAGAAATTCGCTTAGTTTTTTAATAATTTGTTTTACAAATTTAATTCCATTTGCACTCACAGTAATACTCGTCATTACTCTTATTACGTAAGTATTTAAAAATGAGATGAAACAGAATGAATGAAAATTTACTTATTTAAATGACAACACGATAAATACTTTCTTTTCAAAAGAGTTGTTACATCTGAATTTTTGTAATTGTTGTCCTCAAAATGCAATTACGTTTATTGCAGAATGGTACCACTGTGGTTCATCGACACCCGAAACTGGCCAGTACGTAATGGAAAATCTCGACGACGATCAAAAATCTAATTTCCATTACGGGAAAAAAATAATAATTGTTTGTTAATCAAAAGCTGGGAATATTTAGAAATGAAGCTTTACTTTTAAATTCATTAACTTCCTTGAATTTTTTCAATAGCATAATTTGAAATCTTTTTTTTTTTGCAACTCCTAAACCTGATATTAAAACTGTCGTTGACTTATTCATTGATCACTTTTCTGGACTGTGTGATTTATGATGTATATCAGAAACAGTAAGAGACAGACCAGTCTGAACTTGAAAACCACCATAATACTACTCATAACCTACTGATTTCCGAACTTGAAAATTTAGAGTAAAAGAAGTAGAAGGTGAATTCAAATGTAAAGTAGAGCTGTGATTCAATTAAAAAAAGAAAAAATTTTCATTACCATCCAGATTTATAAAATCATACATTCTGATAAATATTATGGGTGACTGATTTATCACAAAGATAATTTCAATTGATTTAAATTCAAAGCTGTAACGTAAACTTGTTACCATCATCCAAATGATTACAAATAATTGAAAATTGAAGAAGATATATTTGCTGTCTTACAGATCAGTGGGGGATATGGTAATATTGTTAGTGAGATTCATTTTGGTGTAAAAATTTGATCATTTCCAATTAATAATAAAAAAAAAACAAGAAATACCCATTAAAATGTGAGGTAAAAATATTTAACAAGAAGGACAGGTATTGAGGAAATAAATCTAAGCAAGAGAGAAAATTAACCCAAAATGAAATTGCTGTTTAGAAATACAGCTCATAGAATTTTTCCAAGATCCTAGCCAAAAAAAGACTTGAAGACAGACGGAGAGCGAGATGTCAACAGAGGAGGATGGAGAACCGCCCATTTGCAAGCTGCTCCTCCACTGAGTAGGCAGATAATGTCAACGAAGACGACGAGGTCGACACTGATACGGTAAGGAGAGGACTATTCCATGGATGCAAACTTGAATTTACCCACCGATTCAATTTTATGAGAAGCGAGAGAGTTTTGGAAGAAGAGAGAGATGCTTCCCTGAGAGGAGGGACAACTGGGAGGAGGAGGGATGTTACCCTGAGGAAGAAGATGGTTTCGGATTCAGAACCTGTATCTGCATGTGCATGTGCATGTGCATCTGTGCATCTCTGTTTGCCCACTGATTCACGATGCATCTGAATCGATGGTACTACCGTGCGTCAAAGACACAGCTAAGAAGGCGGACTGTTTCAACCTGATTTTTTCTTTCACTTCTTCAGTAATTTGCATAAATTTACATAAAAAAGCACCTGGGTGGTCTGCAGAAGTTTATTATTGCATTTTATGAAGTACGCCATACTTAATTCCTGCTTATTGTATAATTCATTTTAAAGAAAAACCAGAGAGGTTGTAAAAAAGAAGTTATATTGCTAATTAAAGCAACTTCAACGGGAAAGTAGTCACGGGTACGGGTATAGCGCTCCTCTTCTCCGAGATTGTAAACTTTGCTCTATTACTGCTTCCGTGGCCATTATAAACCTGTCTAAACAGAGAATTACTTCTTTTATCTCTGCTCCAATACAATACATCCATGAAATTATAGCCACTGTTATTGGCAAATACTTCTGGTACATTCTACATTACTGTTAAGGTACATTTGCTGAAAGTATTCATTCGATAGCCCAGCTGGTCTCAGACAGTAATCTTTCCGGTCGTTCTCAGATTATTTCTAAACCATCTTTTTATAACTGATTGAAGTACTGTTTTTCAATTCGCATTCATCAAAAGCGAACTTGTACTAGAATCTGAAAATTGTGCTGCTTATTATACAACTGATATATCTATCCTGAAATTGTAAAATTACGACTAATTGGTCATTGTTCTGTCTGTTCTTCTGCTTTCTAGTATCAGGAAATTGGCAGTCATTGAAGAATCAGTGAAAGCAACAGTAATATAAGCGGAATCGCAAGAGAAGGAAATGTGGCTTGTAAGACGAAGAACTGATATTAATTTGAGTGAGTAGAAGACATTGTTCCTCTTCTTCAACCTTTTTTGAGTTTGGAAGCAATTTTTTGTTACCGCACCATTAGTTTTCCTCAACTATTTTTCTGAATCACCAGTATTTGCCAGCAGCATCCTTAGAACCTTGAACTAACTATTTGATTTCACTTCTTAATTACCAATCATTTATGACATTGACATGTCAGATTACTGAAATTGTGAATGATCATGCTGTTCCTCTTACTTATCTGATGATCATCGACAATCAATGGATTACAGTTTCTAAGTTGTCCAACTATCAGATCTTGCTAAAGAAAATTAATAATATAGCCAAATTAATCATTTCAAACTCCTTTTTGCTCAGTTTATTGGTCATTTATTTTCTCACTTCAAGTACTCTGTATAAGTCGCGCTTTTCTGATACCTTCTAGTCTTTCAATATTTTGTTTCTACATCAAAACAGAAAGCCTGAAATACTGTGGTAAACGATACTGAGAGTCCGTTTTCAACATGACTTTCTCCCGATCTTTTGGTGAAATCGTTCCATCTTCCATCAGATCTTCTGTTTTCTGGTTTTAACAAACTTTTACAAATCCATTTAGCTATGCTTGAGATATCACTTGAATGCTTTCAGTTGAACGTTATGTCTCATTACTGTATGGTTATTTGCTATGTGCACTGTTGCTAGTGAAGAAGACTTACGGTGTTCCAACAACACCACCTGAAAAACTAACTCAGGTATTCATTATGGTATCGAAACTGAACAATCCTTTCTCGAGTCACGATGAGCTTTAGAAATAGCTGACTTTACAGTAGTTTCTCTGAAAGTGCTAATATGACTAGAGACATAATGATGGTGTGTACTTAGGGTTGTTCGCCAGAACTTCTGCATCTGCGATCTTATCGACATTTTCACGTGCTGTGTCGCAGTCAACCTGCGATAGCAGTAGCAGCTTACGAAGGCATGCAGGATGCAATGAGCCAATGCAAAGAACAGATGCGTTTTCAGCTCTGGGATTGTTCTCAGATCGTTACCGTATTGCAAGACCCGCCGATTCTACGTCTCGGTATAGTTCAATTATTTACTGGTAGATTATTAATCAGGAAGTCTGCTAACATTACACCAATATCTTGTCAGGTACCCGGGAATCTGCATATCTCTGGGCACTCTCATCGGCGGGTGCAGCGTGGGGTGTTGCAACTGCCTGTTCTCAAGGATGGTTGCCGGATTGTTCCTGCAGTGGTCGTGATGAATTAAAACAAAATTGGGAGTGGGGTGGTTGTTCGTATGGAGTGCAATTCGGG
Organism: Setaria equina; assembly: GCA_003012265.1. Taxonomy (NCBI): domain Eukaryota; kingdom Metazoa; phylum Nematoda; class Chromadorea; order Rhabditida; family Setariidae; genus Setaria; species Setaria equina. The sequence continues at coordinate 105,121 of PQVD01000922.1, forward strand.
ATAGTAACGTCCAGGAAACTGCTTACAAGAAGTGCTATTTCTCGATCTCCTCTAAGAAAGCTCGAGAAGCACAATTTGAAAGCTGGAAGATTGGTAAGAGCTTTGATTTTTAGACTTAATAAAACAGTTCAATGAATATATAGTGCAACAAATCAAGTCATAAGCTCCTTTGATTGTTAGCTTTGCATAAAATACATTAATTTTGTTTATATTAACAAATTTTGAAAAACACTTAGATATGTTAGGAGAGAAGCTTCAAAAAATCATAATTTATTAGCTTATTGTATATTTGCATAATATTTGATTGATAAATCTAAGTTGATTTGATCACTGAATACTCCGAATATCATCTCAATGCAGGCAGTGAAGAAAACTCTAATATCATCATGTAAATGTCATGGTGTAAGCGGAAGCTGTGATCAGAAAACTTGCTGGAAGAAAACTGCTGCACTGTCCACTATCGTTCATCATATTACCAATAAAATGCATAAGGTCCTTTCTGCTACTTACTTATCAGCAATAACTTCTTTCCTAAAATACTGACATTATCAGTAATGCTGCATATCATAAAATCATTAAGATATGCTTCATTTTCTAGGCTAGGAGACTTCCCGATGTAAATTCTCCAGCAAAAAATGCAGAATTGGTGTACATGGAAGATAGTCCTGATCCATGTCGTTCAGCCCGAATAACCAATAGGGTATGCAATTGGAGGAATGAAACAAGCAGTCAAGGTGATTGCGGTCTGCTGTGCTGTGGACACGGATTCAAGGTAACCTATCTACAGGCGTTTTCTGGAGTTGTTCAGCTTCAATCCTACCCGGCTTGGCCTAGAACTTAGTACAATGAGTATATCCTTACAGGTGTCGCACGAGCTAATATCATATCAGTGCGACTGTCAGTTTGTCTGGTGCTGTCACCTGAAATGCAATACTTGTCTCAGGCATCGATGGGTTTCCACTTGCAATTAGAATATTTGGCGCTGTAGTGAAAATGACCTGTTCATTTCTCATAACTTTCCAAAGACTGTGGCAAAACAAATTGTAGGTTGAAACTGATTATTTTTGGCGTGTTATATTCTTTTAATCAGTCAGTCGGAGCTCACTCAGTCCTATTATATTCTAATATGTACGGGATAGGATTGCTGAAAAAAATTTGGTACTTGTTTCTTAATCAAAACTGTGCTTTTGATGTTTTCACTATTAAGACAAATTATTAAAAGTGGTAAGCCGAGGTTGATAACAGTTATTACAGATATTATTCATAAACTAACACTTGGTCTCCTGCTGACTGACATTCGTAAGTTGTATATACTTGCCGGTAATAGTGACTGATTTATTGTTTAATTAGTGCATCTCTCTTTTCTATCTGTACATAATGTCAACTATATATATTATGTAATCTTTATATTCTCACCAAATTAAAACGGACTATTCACGCGGTAATTTACATGTCCCAACAGATATCGTTGTTATATGAAGCTTTAACGCTTACTTGGAGTAGTATTCTGCTAGAGTCTGAATCACAGAGGGTCCTTTATTTAGTATCCAACTAATTTTCTGGATTTATTCTTTTTCATCTTTAACAAATATGTAAACTAAATTTCCGGTGTTATCGAAAGAGGAATACGAGACTTCAGAATGGGCAAAAGAATTGTGAAAGAAAAGTAGTGCAAGGAACGAAACTCAGTAGCTGTATCGAGAAATATATTACTTCTGATATCCTTTAACTCTTTTCTATTATTCCGTGTTTACTCGCATATTAATAATTCTTGCTTTTATATACTTCAATTTTTGTTAATTGGTTATTTCAGTTGAATTCAATTCAAGGATATTTTCATACAACATTTACTCGAATATTGTCAATTTTTGAGGAAGTATTGATAGATCATGCAGATTAAGAATTACTTCAAGGGCTTGAAAGGTAAACTAATACAAACACCAAGCACAGCGGAGGAAGAGAACGGAAGAATAAGGAAGATTAAAGCACTTACAAGATGAAAATTTGGTATCCCAAAGAAATTTATTTTTTTCTTTAAATTTATTTTTTTATGAGAAATTGGGCACACACGCATCTCATTACTTTTTCAATACTTCACTCCAAAATTCCAAGAAAATAGTATAGAAAAAATGAATGAAATTGCTCATTTAACGGAAAAGAAGAAATTAGCAAACATTATTTCCATAAAAAGATGCGCAGACAGGAAATCAAATAATTGCCTTTGGATGGACGGATGGATGGATCGCAGGTAAATGTCGTTTGCCGCATTATCCTTGTGTAGATGTCGGTGACCACCCGCTGGCCTCCACCTCTTTCTCCGTTTGATATATTTCTGCCTTTGATGGTATTCTTGGAAAAAAAATTAAAAACTTTATCATTTCAAAAAAAGAATCATTGAAAAGTTGGACGATTGATTTGCTTTGCCTCTTTTTGTTTAGATCAGTTGGAAAGTGATAAGATTTTGTAAGATTTCTTTGAACTCTTACAGAACAATTACCAATCTTCTATAAGTCTTAAATGATCTTTGACACAAGATATAATTGTTATAAAAACAAGCTAAGAAGTACTTTCCGAACATATCTTACATTATTGGAATGAACGCAAAGCAATGTTATTACGAAAGTTTTGTAGAATTAAACTGAAGAACCAATCAAATTAATTGACTTCACGTCCTACACTCAGAGAAATTTTATGTAACAGAAAGTTTTCTAGGAAATACCGTATGCATCTCTGTAAAATAATCTTTTAATGAGATATTTTCCTTTTTTTTTCACGGAAATGATGTCGATAAAATTTAATTCAACTACACTGCTGCTGAAACCGGCCAGAAATCAGTTCAAATATATGCCATTGAAGGAGAAGGAAAGTCGTAAAACCATAAAATTAGTCATTTCAAATTAAAGAAATCTTGAAATTTACCCACAGAATGTCAGAATGCAAGACGCAGCAGCGGTAGCAAATTTTATGACCCTCAAGATGGAATCCGTCACGTCGAGTTATCCTTCATTTAATTGTCCACTTTGATCAAGACTGAAATTGGAATACTAAAAATCCCTTCCTTGCATATGTATGTGGTGAATAATGAAGTCCAAGCTCAATCCGGGAACGATCTAGCAACGACAGGGCGAATCATTTTTAAATTATAGTGATAAATATAATCATCTTTAAAATCAGTCAAATCCAAAGCAATCTGCAAGATATGCTGCTTTATTATTTACTTTCCTATATAATAATAATAATTAATAA